>JARKIC010001110.1:0-150595 GCA_029378375.1 Mycena olivaceomarginata | reverse complement strand
CACATGGAGAGCAATGAGTGCAGCAAGTTCAATCTGGTGGTTGCAGCTTCCGCACTAACAAAGAATCTCTGCCCAAATTTTGCCACAGCATCTGGATGGTGGAGGACCGCCTTGCAAGGCTGGTCTTGCCCATGCCACCTCCTCCAGAATAGCTATTCTCCGACTGCTGGCCAAGTATTTGCATGATGTCTTCCAGCTCTGAATCACGGCCATGAAAGATCTTGGGCTTAGAGGGCAACAACGAGAATGAATTTGAACTTGAGAGTGGAAAATTGTGAGAAACAGACAGGTAGGTCCAATGATGATTTATTTACCTGTTCCTTGAGTCATTTGCACCCAGATAAACCTGTGTTTGGTTCACTCAGGTGATCCAGACAGTCCATGTACATACCGATGAGCCAGCTGAGTTGGTATCCCCATCCGAAAGTGCTTGAATCCTTTCAAGCAATTCTTCATGTGCAAGTATAGCTGCCTTTTCATTTCACCAATGTTGTCAATTGTTGCAGGGCTGTCCATGATCTAAGTGAATTCAGCCAAGCTCTGAGGTCACAAGAAGACATAGATCATACTCTGAAGACTGTCATTGCTTTGTCCAATCCCAGATGACAATCTTTGAGTAGGTTCTGCATTGCATTATTATGGAACAGGTGTTTGATCTTGCTCCCGCCTGTTGCACTTCAAGAAATCTATATGTTTTGGAGAGTTCTACAGAGGATTCTGATAAGGTTTTCTCGGAAAAATAAAACTTACTCTGCAAACTTCCCAATGTTATCCACTGTTGCAGGAGGCAAAGATCCAAATGTCTCAGACTTGAGATGGAGGTTGATGATTGCATATAGGACTTGATTAATGTTCTCCATTAGCCAAACACATTCATCTTTATTATGTTTCACATTCTATACCATGCTGTAATTAGTTAATTGTCCAAAGCTCAGAGCTTCTTACCTGAGCCATGCTAATCAAGGCTTCAATAGTGTTTGAGATGGTTTGGACAAATGGTGGGCCAAATGCATCATTGAGCTCCTTGAGAGTGGAAGGGCAGGGTAGATATCAGAGATGTGATGTGTTATTCAGGCGAGTTTCTGTTACAGTAGGCTGGCGGGGCATTTCAAGATGGGGGGATCAAAAGACCATGCATGTTATATGTGACTTCTCAAGGCCGTAATCTATCAAGTGTACCAGGGGAACCTGACTATCCAATTCAGTTCTCCAACTTCTCCGATACTTCCGTGTCTGTTACAACATTCCAATGTGTCAGAATGATGACAGAATACTGGATAGTGAAGATCGTTCACATGATGCCGAATGGTGCCGACCAGTTCTGTGACAGTTCCATGTGTATGTTGAGATATGAGTGTGAGGGCCAAGAGTTGTCAGATCGGCAGATCTGCACACTGATGGACACACGTGCAGACCCACCCACCAGAAATATCAATTAACAACTCGTTCCTTCAGTTTGCCTTATTGCAGTGGTTCTTTCCATACAGAAAAATTCAGGAGGCAACTCAAGTCTCACTAGAACCTTTCTTCTAAAAAATAAGGAGGTTGTGGATGGGGAAGCGATTTACAGAGCAAAGTTGCTTGTTCCAAATTAAGACACAAATCCGAAAGTCTCTCGAAAAAGCTGTACCTGTTCTTGGACACCTGAGATGAGTCCCCCAAGCAAATTATGTGTTCAGCTGAATTTATTGGGCCCTCAATTTTTGCTACGACCTTTTCGTTTGCCATCCATCAAAGCACGTGTGTTGATCGGGTGCAGATCCGCCCGATCTGACACCTCTTATCTTCTCCCAGCATAGAGTCGCTAGTAGGAGAGGCCAGACCGATTTGCGGTGGCATTGCTTCCTTTACATACGGTTCCCCCATTTGGACAGGTCTTTGATGGGCATTGATGGGCCATCAATACATCAGCATCCTGTAGCCTCTGAGCCAAGCTTACTGTCGCATCACGAAGGCACAGTGTCGCATCACGAAGCGACGATAGTTCAACGCGCCTGCCACCACCGGGACCTACACGCCGGTCATGCCGTCACGAAACGCGAAGACCATCAACCGTCTAGTAGTACAATTCACTGAGACGCTCGTTCCGTAGGTTTAATTCCGCTGGTGCGTGGCACATGTCTCCTTGTCTTTGGGTTTGGGATTCCATGGTTAAAGCCTTGGAATAAGGTGCCACGGAACGATGAGACTTTGGTGGCGCGGGGTTAAATCTATTCAGGATCTGGTCACAACGCCGAGTGGGTGATGGGACGCAGGCTGACGTGGTCGCATCAGATGGGTCGGGCTGAGGTAAGCTGTCCACGCGAGGGGCGGGCCGCGGAGTCGCGCACCCGACAGAACGTAGCTTGATGTGATTGTGTCGAGCAAACATGTTAGAAGCGCGGTGGCGCAGGTGGCGGTGTACACTACGTAAACTGTCCGGCCTATTCTATCCTCCCTCCCCAGCATACGCTGACTCATGGCAGAGGAGTGATATCCCGGCAACTAAGATCGCTGGCGGCCGCCGCTGGCCACCACTGCCGATGAGCCATTATACCAATGCTCCGCGCCGTTTTTATGCAAGTTTGATGGCATGTTGAATCCAAGTTGAATCCGGCGCTCGCGGCCCATGTCAGCGTGAGGAAACATCCAGCATCTGGGTATCACTTCCTGCAATATGAAATCAATATGGACTCACAAACTGTGAGAAGAATTGCGGGACATCAGCGACTGCAGACATTTTTACATTTGAGGGCCGACGTTCACCAGCAGTATACATACACTGAAATCTATCGGATCCGGCCGCCTAACACAGAGTGACGGCAGGAAATTTATAGTATCTTATTCGTGCTTTACACACGCCAGCAAAGGACACGGAGATACTTCTAACATGGCAGTAGAACTGAGGCATCAGCAAGTTGACAAGTCCTTATCTCCGGGCTTTTCGTATCTTCTTGCCCCTTTTTTTTCGCGTCTTTTCGGGTCCTTTTCGGATCCCTTCTTCCGCTTTTTCGACTTTTCGACTTTTCATATCCGTACACCGGGTAATATGTTTTGCATGGGGAGGGTGCTATTGGAGTAAACTGCTGACAAAAGAGAAACCCGGTGCGGAATATGCGGGAGAAGGGTGGGGCGAGTTTTAGGGTAGAAAATCTGAAATATCACGGCAACGGCGGGAGCCACTCCCCCGCCTGCCCCTCCCGCGCCTCGTCAACAGACTCCATCGTCACAAACGTCGCCGCGCTCTCATCCGCACATTCACCGCGCCCCAATCGGGCGTGAAGTCCACATGGTCGCCCAACGACCGTATCGAATGCGACGCAGGCAGCAACACCGCCAGCCCGGGTCTCAACAACCCCTCCTCCGTTCCCCGTCCCCGCCATCCGCGCTCCCATCCATGAGGGCAGGCGACGGCAGCGGCTGCGGCTGCCCCGGCGGCGGGCGCCACCCCCCATGCCGCTCGAGCGCCGCGCCGCGCCGAACGTCGGCGGCGGGTTGAGGAGCGAGCTCGGCGGGTTGAGCAGCGAGCTCGGCGGGCCGCGCGGATGCTCGGGTCCTGCTGCGCGCCGGCTCGAAGGACAGCGGCTGCGGGGAGCCGGTGGAGGACGCGCCCGCCGCGCAGGCGCCACATCAGCCCGGGAGGCTTGGGGCCGTCGTCCTGCGCTGCTTGGCTAGAGACGGCGGCGGCGGCGGCGGGCAGGATTTTGGGGTGCGCGGCGCGGCGGAGGAATGGTGCGAGTAGCTCGAGGGCGGGGTCCTAGCGTGCGTGTGTGAAGCGGACGGAGCGGACGCGTACGTGTGTCCGTAGTCCGACGTGGGGCTGCTCATCTGCCCGTGGGAGATGGACGAGCCGCCGCCGCTGGGGCCGGAGGGAGTTGCTCGAGTACCCCAGCGACGACGGCGGGCCCCCGCGGCTGTGGCCCTGCGACGACGATGCCGCCCGCCCACTCCCACTCCCACTTCCACTTCGACCGCCGCTACTCAACACATCTCCGGCTCGACGGCCGCGAGCGCCGCGCCCGCCTGTGCGAAGGGCATCTGCCCGTGTCCGTGCCCGGACGACGAGGGAAGCACGCCGTGCGCCTCCGACGACCGAACCGCTCCCGCTCCCGTGCCCCTCCGAGCCTCGCGTCCACCAGGCCCTGCTCGTGCCCAGCGCTCGTCGACCCGTACCCGCGCACGCTCTCCTCATCCGCCGCAAGCGGGCTGCGCACGCGCCGCTATCGCGCATAGTCGGCTGCCCGCCCTGGGCTCGCTGGGCCCCGGGCGGGGAGCGGGAGCGGAGGCACCCGCAGAGGAAGAAGATGGCAAGGACGCCGAGGATGAGCGCGCCGACGCCGCCGATGGCGACGCCGACGATGCCGCCGACGGTGTGCGCAAAGGTGCTGGAACGAGAGATCAGTAAACGAGATGGCAGATAAGAAGGAAGAGAGAAAGGAGAAGGCGTGAGGAAACAAAAGACAAGGGGCCGAAAAAAATGAACAAATAATCGAAGCGACGCGAGTCGTCGAGCTCGAGGAGCTCGACACCGGACACTTTCACCACAGGTGCGACAAGCCATCGCAGACCCAGAACAGCATCACACCCAAAACACTCGTGCCAGACCCGCGCTCGTGCCAAACGCCGGCGCGCACAAGATACGTCACCCGCCCCACATATCAGGCCACACCCGCACCCTATTCCGCCGCTGCCCCGCTGTGCCTCTCGAGACATCTCGCCTGCTCTATCTTCACCGCCCGCTCATAGCGAAGCTCCCCTGCCCACAAGGGCACCACGCGCTCGCACCGGAGAAAGTATATCCCCATGCGTCCGCCCCGCCTGCTCCCCACCCAGCGAGTGCATCCAGAAACAAGCACGGCGAGGACGTCTCACATACAAGACGCAGGAAAGCACAGAAAACAGAGCCGCTATAAAGAAAGAGAAAACCAGTAAAAAAAAAAAGATGCTCACCTCCCCCCGCATCCCCCCCGTCAGCGCCCCGTATTGGTAGCGCTCGCTGTCCCCCCCATGTTCGTCCCCGTCCCCATACCGCTACCGAAGCGCCCGCCGCCGGTGGCGCTGGTGGAGAAGCTGGCGAGAAGTGGTTGTGGCGGAGAGGAGAGGGAGAGGCAGGGGAGGGCGGAGAAGGAGAGGAGGGGAGGGGAGTTGGGAGGAGAAGGGCTGGAGAGGGAAGCAGACTGGGAGGGCGGCGGTGGGATGCTGGCTGAGGCGGATTGTGAGGCAGAGACGGAGAAAGGGTTGGGAGGTGGAGAATGGTTGGGAAGCAGACGCAGACCCCGATTGTGATTGCGAGGCGCTGGCGGATTGCGACTGCGACGCGGACACCGACGCAGACTGTGATTGGGAGGCACTGGCAGACGCAGATTGTGATTACGACGCGGACTGCGAGGCGCTGGCCGATGCGACTGCGATGCGGAGGCGGACTGCAACGCGGACACCGACGCAGACTGCGATTGTGATGCAGAAGCCGACTGAGATTGTGATGCGCTGGCGGATTGGGATTGAGACGCTCTGGCAGAGTCGGAGGCTGACTGGGACAGGAATTGGGACCTGCGAGACCGTTAGCTTGTGTGCGGTAGATGAAAGAGACCTGGACGCACAAGGACGTGGAGAGGGAAGCAGAAGGTAAAGCGGACGACGAGGAAGGTGGGGGGCAGAGATGAGGGAGGGGCGCTGGAGGCTGCCGACAAGGACATGCTGCCGAGCGTAGATCCACGTCGACAACCACCCCAGCAATATCAGCGTCTGCGTGCACACGTAAACCCGAGGTACTGTATCCATCTCGCCTGAGGCAGCGAGCAAGCGCGAAGAGTGGCCGCCAGCGGAGAGCTGCCATACCGTCGATGCAAGACAGCGGGCTCGGCGTGTCTGGCAGCGATGCGTCGATGTTTTGACGAGAATACAGCACGCAATGGCCCAGAATAGCGACCGTCCAGTGTGTCTGGATTATCTGCAATGTTTGGGTTCATTTCCGAGGGGGTTTGGGCGTCAAGTCAGCAGAAAGTGACTGCGGTATGTGAGGGACTGTGCGGTGACCAAGAGCTCGGGTCAACAGCGCGCGCGCAGATGGGCGTCGGCGCGGACGACGAGGTGTACAGGCCCGACATCGAAAGACGGATGGACGACGCGTCGAGGAAGAAAGGTGGTTGATGCGTGGCTGTGCGCGGGTTTTGCCGGCTCGAAAGTTCAATCTTTCAATAAATGGTTTCATGGACGAAATTGAACCAGCCGTTGCCAGGTTCGCCGTATAGATTCATATTGAGAGGATGGGGTGGGTAAAAAAAAATCAATTTAGATATTCCACATTCATGATTCAGTGTGGGGAATCAAACCCCGTCCTGCAGCCGACTGAATTTCGACCATTCACTCAGCGCTGCTGTACACCATGTGCCGCACCCGAGTCGAGTAAGGAGTTCAACCTCTGGATAAACCACCTATACCACACAAAATTTAAAGGCAATAGAAAAAAAAAACACTGCGACATACCCAGAATTCAGGTGCGAAGGTTCGAACCCCGAGCTGCAGCTCAAGTTGTCAACCAGTCTTATTCGATAATACCGGAAGCTGCTGTGCGCCACACACCACACCCGAGTTGAACATCCTATTCGCACTCTGAATATACATGTATATTAGTACTGACTCTCAGGCAATAAGTGAATGTAAGGTCTCGGGTACTCGGGCCGCCGGCACGTCTCTCGCATCCGTCTACTTACGCATCCGGAGCAGTCCGTAGTTTATTCCGAACTCCGTAGTATTCATTCTGACTCGCATCCCTAGTTATTTGATATTCCCGTAGTCTATTTAAATCCCCGTACAAAGTATCTACAGCAGCATTCATCCTTGAACAAGAACACTTGCGCCCGTTCTCCCGACCTGGGCAACTTGAATGGAACACACGGGGTTTTTCTTGTGTTGCTGTTGGCTGCAGCTTGCCATGCGAGGATTTATGTGGTTGACTGTGTGTTCAGGTTGGGTTTGGTCGTCTGCTAACTCGACGCTGAACTGCGCTAACAACATGACGGCCTATTCATTCCCGTAAAGTCTGGCATGAGTGTGGTTCATGGTGCCCTTGCAAGATGCAGCCTTATGGGCCAGCAGAACAATGGAAGAGTCAGATGCGCTCGGGGTTCAGCCCGCTACTTCAGCTGCATCCGGAGGCGTCGGTCCTTTTGGAGTAAAGCCCACAAATAGTCTGGGTGGGGAATCGAACCCCGAAATGCAGTCGACCTTGAGCAGAAAACACCATCAATAATGATAGCGCAATGGTGCGCTTATTGAGCCGCATTGTAGCCCAGACCCTCATGACAGGATTCCTAAATGGATGTCATCAGGGGCTGATAGCCGAGACTATTCGACAGCACTGAAATAACAAGAGACTGAAAAAATGTGATCTCTGTGGGAGATTTGGGGTACAGGGATTCGAACCCCGTTCTGCGGTTGACTTTCCGCAGCTGCACCATACCCGAGTTGAGAATATAGTTCGGAAGTTCAAGCTCCAAAATGCATATTTTACCTGAGCCTGGTATAGTGTCCTTTTTGGACAAAAAGGTGGTTCCTGTTGCTGATCTTAGAAGCCACCGGGAGCCACCGGCTCCGGTGTGGAGTGACTACCACGTTTGGTGGCTCCACTGGTGGTTGAACATATGATGTCAAACACCTTATTTTTCTTCGCTTTCATCCATTTAACAACCATGATGATGCAGACGCGCTCTAAGTCATTGATATCTTCATTCCACGCCTCAGAAATGACGTTGAGTAAAGGATAGCGAAGCATATTTGAGACTCTAAGATAACTCGCTGCATGAAACGATGTGAAAGTATTGTACAGAACATGGCAAGAACATGTGTGACCGCCCCTGTGGAGCCACCGGAAGAGCCACCCAAAGCGGTAGCCACTCCGCACTGCATGTCGTCAGAGCCACCGGGTGGCTCCCGGTGGCTCGCCGCAAAGTCTCTAATTCTGGTTTTGGCCAGTGATCATCATGTTCATTGACGAAATCCAGAATCAGTTGCCATCAAATCCAAAACCAGATTTCCAAATCCAAAATCTCAATTCACACCGATGTCACAGTCACAAATCTGGTTCTGGTTCGGTAAATCCTGATTTGGTCTAGCAGAATCTTGTTTTGGCATGGCGGCATCTCGGTTTGGGTTTCTGGCATCTTGTTTTGGTTTGCCCAATTCTACATCTGACTTTCAGACATCCGGGTTTTGTCTACACTTCTCACTTCAATTGGAGCAGTGATCATTGTAATAGTGAGTGTATTGTCAGCATGGTCTCATCAAACCCTTGACCTCTCTTCCCCTTCTCCTGGTGCACTATGGCAGACAACAGGCTGGTGCCCATCCATCTTCACCTTGAGACCATACAAATTGCCTTTATGCAGCTCGGAGACCGTGTGAATGCTGCTCTGCACACTCAAATTGGAGACCGCCTCTGTCATCAGGAGCAGAGCAGCAGTGTCTTATGCATGCTTGATGCCATTCACCAGATTCTCATCCCACCTTATGTTTTGGCCAGGACCTTTACTAACTGCTATGTGCACTCATAGCATTCTGATGTGGTCCCTGTCTCTGAGCGTGAGATCATGGAGCTGTTGTAGTATAGACCTCGTGTCCAGCTCATGGAGACGATGTTGGGTCGGGGTTGTGTTTGGTCAACAGGGGTCATGTATTTTGTCGGAAATTTCTAAAATCAATGACAAGGCCGGATAAGGCCTTGTAAGGCGGCAAGATCGGCCGGCACGATTAGACGCTTATCAGAAACAACTCAGCCCTATAAGATCAGATGCTCTGATAAGATGGTTGATCTTATCATGTCTTATCGGGCCTTCCAAGAAGAGGCCTCCCTCAACGAAAAAATTATCCTTGTCGGCTTGGCCATTTGATACACCCACTGCTTTTCTTTGCCTTCACTGTTGCACATTTCATTTCACTTGCACATTTCATTTCATTGTTACATTTTACTGACTGTTGTTAGACTTTCGGTGCCTGCCCGTTGGATTCCTACTGACTTGTTTACTTTTACTTACTATTACATTTTTACTGACTGAGTTCCTTACCGTTACTGATGTTACACTGAAATTACTATCTATTACTTTTTGTATTGACTCGGGATTTGAACGCTTGACCTTACACTTATATCACGTGACCTTCAAGCCGGACACAAAACCACTACACTAAGCAAGCTTTTATATATTGAGAATGGAGGTACACTTTATTGATCCCTTTTGGGATTTTCTGGGATGTTCCTTCATGCTGGACTTTTATTGGTGAGATATTCTGCCCTCATCTAGCCCAGCTCCGTGTGCGCTCCATAACGGACGGTGGAGGGCTCGATCGAGTCAAGCGCGGAGGTGCTGAGCTGAAAGTTGCTCTCCACACGATACGCTAACTCCGCATCATCTGGCTCCACTCGATGCGCTGTGCTCACGCTTCTCGCAGTCGCGCACGCGAACGTGCTGCAGGCAATCCCATTGCACGCCACGCTGTCACCTCGGACTTCGCCGTGTCGGGTTGGTGGTGCTGGAAACACGCACCTTCCTCGCCTCGCACACATCTCAACAGCCGTAAAGCTACATGACATATCCCTCGCCGACACATCGGGGGTTGCGTGCGCACCGAGTGGGGTCTGTGTCGTGCCCCGAGTTGAGTCCAAGGGCTGGTCAGTTATTGCTCCCTACAGCCCACCCGGCAGTGGCGCCTGTTGTATCACGCGAGTGTTTTGACGGTGGGCTTGCGCTGCGTAGAAGGGGCAGGCGAACCCAAAATGTCGAGTAGCCTGCCAGGCTCGTTCTGGCCATACTGGAAAGGACAAGGTATGAATGAATGTAAATGAGTGGAATGCAAGGAAACAAGTGTAGCAGAAGATAAGTTGAAAAAGTATGTACCCATTCCTTGAGATACCCAGTGTTGACGTGGTGTGTGCACCCCGTTCGACACCCACAGCCCAAGTCCTGTCGCCATCTCCTCGAAACACAGCTTCCAAGCACCGCAGCCTTGCGTCTTCACCGCATCGCGCACCAATCCAGCAACAAACTCAGCGCCGCATTAGTGGGTTTCTTAATGAAATGAACACCTGGATTGGCTTCAATGGCGACTTGCCGTCGAGGATGGCTATTGAAGTCGAATTCTGGAGCTTGGCAGGTCCACTCCAGTCGAGTACTATCAAACTTGTTAAACATCGAGTCAGCTCACGGAGTACGAACAAGATTCAAAACGAAAACCCACCCGAAACGAAATGAACAAGCCCTCCCTGCCCCTGTACCCACTCCCGCCTTGGCCTCCTCGCGGCAGAACAGTGTTCCGAGGCGGCATATCACGTTCGTCGAGGAATGCATTGCCGTCAACTCTCCTCGCCGCCCTCCTATAACACCTCCGGCTCGTCCTCAAATTCCATCAGTGAGGATTCCGACGCCAACGGCACCCACGCCGCTTGGAACGGTCGGACGAGTGGTCTCCGCTGGGCCGGAGACGACGAGAGCGACGACGAATCCAATCCCGGGAACTGGGCGGGCGAGAGCGCCGTCTCGAGCGACTCGGACGATGACGTGCTCGAGGTCTGCCTCTCGTGCTCGCGGTGCAATTCGTCCCGGGACTCGCGCTCCTCCCGCTCCCCCAACGACGCGTGGCCGTCTTTCGCCAGGGCACTCTCCAAAACAAGCACGAGCAAGACGATCGCGCCGATCGTACCCGCGCGCTTGAAAACCACGGGCGTGGGCAATGGGTGGGGTGAATGGGTCGGGACGCGGGACGCGGGGCTGCCGGAGGAGGTGCAGCCTCCCGCGTAATGGCGCCGCAGTGAATCTCGCCGCGCAGAACACGCACTCCTCCGCTTTCGACACGGACGACGGCTTCGAGGAGGATGCCGACACCGGGCAGGAGGACAAGGTCTTTACGCACCGCTCCGCGTACTTTTCCGCTGACGGTGTGCACGACTACCTCGGCGGCCCGGATCTTGGCGTCGAGTTTGGGCCTACTCTGGAGCTGTGGGGACGGCGGGGGAGCACGAGTACCGGCACCGAGATCCTCGATTTCGAGACCGAGGGTGCGCCCTCGTCCCCACTTCGGTCCCGCTCAAAGTCGCGGTCAAAGTCGCGCTCGCGCAGCTGCACGCCCTCGCCGGCCATCCTGTCCTCATCGCCCAACGGCCAGCGGCGTGGGCGTGTCCGTGTCCCCCGGTGCCGCGTCCCCGCGCGCGCCAGCCGGCAGCCTGCTCTCCCCCCCGCCGCGTGGGCACGACTCATCGCAGTCGTCCACCTCCTCCTCCGAGCCAGGGCCGCGGCTGCAGCGCGACGCGCACATCGAGCAGTAGTAGCCTGAGCGACTGCGAGCGTAGCCGGTCGAGCCACACGAGCCCGCTCAGAAGCTTGTCGCGCGAGTATGGCGGCGTACACATAAGTGCAGATTATGGGTCCGGTGGGTACGCGTACGCGGGGCTGGTGAAGGTTATTCGGCGCGGGGGGGGGCATGGGAGCGTGAGTCCAGAGGGGGCGCGAGCGTGAGCCCGGAGAAGGCGCGCGCCGGCGAGTGTGGTGAGCAGCGCGAGTACGGGGACGGCGAGTACAGGAGCACAACAAATAGTGCGGAGAGGGACGCGACGGCGTCGCCGGAGGGGGGCGACTCGACGTCGAATTCGGGGTCGAGCGGGGCGACGGCGACGCGCCCACGGGTGGAGGCGAACGGCGTGCGGACGGGGGCGGGGTGTGTTGACGGGAAGGAGGACGAGACCGAGTATGAAACGCGGGGGCGGGGATGCAGGTGCGCAACCCGCAGACGCCGGTGAACTCGCCTGTGGTGCGCATCTTGCGGGAGCGGGGTTCGTGTCGCCTGCACATTCCATCGTCAGCGCCACGTCGAGTTCGGGCTCGACGGCATCGGCGACACCCCAGGGTCGCAGACCACCACACCGCAGCCGCCCAAGTCTGCCGTCAGCAGTAGTAAATCTACATCGTCTCCAAAGAAGCCGACATCCCCCACGAGCAAGTCAATACCGATCTCCCGCCCCGCACGCGGCCTGTAAACGGCGCACTGCCGATCGAGGAGGAGGTGCCGCAGTACGAGTACGGCAGCGTGCCCGAGGAGACGGACGAGGCGCGCCCACGCCCGCGAACTCGCCGTGTGCGTGTGTGCGTGCCGCCGCGGATACCGCAGCCCGCGCCGCCGAAAGAGAATGGCGGCGCACGACGAAGCCGGCGCAGTCGACGGCCAAGTCAATACCGGGCAGCAAGCCCGCGGCGGCAGGGAAACCGCCGGTGTCGCCTGCGCGCGCGACGTTCCAGACGAGCGTGGCGGTTCCCATGCTGCGAGCGCAGGTCCACGTACGCACGCCCGCCTCCGGCTCAGTGTCGGGGTCATCGCCTGCGGCTCGTCGTCCGTCACCTACAGGCACTGGGTGTGGTCGGCTGCGGTTCGTGCTGCTATGCGAGTTCCTCGCCTGCGGTTTGCCTGTCGCTGCTACGGTGCCGTGGATGCGATTGCGTCGCCCGAAGGTGTATTCGGCGACGTGCGAGCTCAGTGGGGCATAGCCTTGTGAAGAAAGTCTCGGATATGCCAAAGAGGCGAACTTGGATATGAATGTGGGCTCACTGCCACACAACGACCGTTAAATTATAATTTGCAGCTTCTCGGATTGGGAATGCATTTTTTATTACTCACAATACCTTTGACTGCTCAGAGAATGGGTTTGTACTTGAGCTTACAAGACCATTATAATCCGCCGATGGGTTTGTAAGAAGACGGCCGGACTGACAAGACGGGGATTTGCTGTGTTCTATCTTACAAGGCGCCGATAGGATCTTATCAGGCGGCTGCCTTATAAGGCTGTTCGGATTTTTCGAACATTATCCATTCTGTAGCGATCTCTTCAGTCTGAAGAGAATGGTTACAGGTGTCACGATTCGATGCAAATCTTATCATTCCAACGCCTATCTGAGAGTGCAGCACAACAAGCATAAACAGATACGAGGCTATCTGAGAGCGTAGCATAATAGATGCATCAGATAGATAGTGGAAGTGTTATCAAGAACGCGGATAAACCTTAGATCAAGAGACCTGAACAGGGATTCCTAGATAACGGATCAAGAGAAGGGCTGAACGAATACGAAGCCTAGACGATATCCTGGATCACGGAAGAACATCAGGATGCAGACGACACTGCTGTAAGCTAAACGACAGAAGAGCCACGAGGGTTAAGGCAAGTCAAGGCCAAGACCTCACACAAATACCGATCAAGACAGTTTAGTCACGATCGAAGAAGCACCAAGACGACAGATGCTTAGGAGATATATATAGAAGGAAGCGTACCGACAGGATAACATGAGTACGAAAGCATACACGGATCAAGGCTTTCGATCGTCAGTACGAACTCGGACATGAGTCACGACAGACAAAGGCTGGACTACAGGAAGCCCACGCATATGTGGAAGGACATACGGAACACCATGAGGATATACACTCGGTTTCCACGGCATCAGGAGGAGTCCTCACAATACTCGATGAAGAACATCAACGATCGGATACAATGATCATTAGAACGAACACATGCTACAGGCATGGGATATATAATTATACACGAATGATCGAGGAAGCTACCGAAGACTTGGATTAGCAATTGGTTGGTACGATCGAGTTGGAACAATGCTGTACGCATGAACAGTTTATATTTACAATGGCCACAAGGTATACATGTGGTGTTTACTAATAGCCTTGCGGACTACGGCATGTTCTTGGTAAAGAACACACACCTAACAGATGGAAGCAACACATAAATACTTCATTTAGTTTATATATAGTAGCATAGCATTACTTACGAACATTTACCACACCAAAGCCTTATGCTCGGATCATAGTATTTACTCACACTTACTTATTAGGAAGGTATAGCTCACGGTTGAACTTAATGATAGTTTACAATGATTAGATACACAGAACAGTATATAGTTGTAGCCTAGTCGTAGATATTCTGTACCTCTCCTAGTGTTTTATTCGACTTCATTGACAATTGGTTAATACCTTGCACCCCCCAATCCCTTGTCTTAGACTTGTGGATGCTCAGGCAGTTTGTCATTGTAACAACAGGTGTGTATTATTTTATATCTAATACATCAGTCTGAAGAGAACGGTTACAGGTGTCACCCTGAACTCTTGACCTACAACAGGAGCAAAGCATCGAGGACATGATTCAGGCACTGGATGTAGCGACCATTCAATCTGCTGACCTATCTCCTGCCCCAGCCATATCTGTCACCTACAGTGAGCCAACTGGTTGACGGGGGCAGCCCTGCATTGAAATTGACCACAAACTTTCTATCTTTTGGTCTTGAGCTGCATGGTCCTACTGGCTTGGCATGTCTTCCACGCACTGTTGGACCAACTAATGCACCACATCCTTGAAATCTTTCCCACCTTCAGCCGCCACAGTGATCGCTGGGCATATTCGCCAACTCGGGCTTCTGATCCTCGTTTCAGACCTTTGGCAGTCATATGAAAGGGTGCATGGACCACTGGACCCAACTCGTTCACACACTACAATGGGCAGCACAGTAAGTCATCAAGGTTTTTTCAGTCCCTGCCCACGCTGATTGGGGACTGCAGGCTTGAGATGATGGCATATCATTATCCTTCATTGATGGCTACTCCCGCTTTGTGACCAGCATTCAGATCGCAAGATTTGTCCCCACAGATCATTCTGTATATGGCAATTGACTCATGTGATCTCCCAGGCCTCTGAGGAACAATGCAAGACGCTTCCGTCACTGAACTATTTCCTCGCGCATGGTCGCAAGTGGCAAAGTAATCTGAGAAGGTTGAGTAAAACCAGCCTGAAACAAATTCCCAATATTTATGAAGGGAGATAAGTATCTATTACAAAAATTACCACAGGTACATATACAGTACAAACAGGTAGCGAAGTAGGATCCTGCCAAGGAAGAGGGTGAGTCGAGATGCGTCAGGACGCGCCATTGGAATATGGGGATTTTATAAGCGGGGTGGGTAGGTTTATAGACTGGGGCACGGCCGTAGTAGCACGGAATGCCACCCAAACATGACATGTTGTATTATCATCACGACGCACAGCGCGCGCATCATGCCAGGATACGTAAGCAGTGGGGGAAGAATGTGGCATGTTGGAAAGGTGCATGATCTTGCATGTACAAGAGGTGGGGTCAGGCGGCATGGTGGCAGGGTGGTGGTACAGAGGAAGGAAGCAAATGTGACAGCCAAACAGCTTGCCACAACTTTCGGAGCCCCGGAGGTCACGTCTTGATGTTGCCATATTGGGTTTGATGTGTGGGGACCAATCTCAAAAGCTCCAGCATTCATGCCAACAACAATAATCAAGCAGCTACCATTCTGGCGCTCTTCCTCAAAGATGTTCTCGCTCACGGCATACCGCACCAGGTTCGCAGAGACCATGGTACTGAGAACATCGGGGGTCGCCAAGTGGATGGAAGAGAGGTATGGTGTTGAATATGGTGCCTCTATTTGGGGTCGGTGAGTGCTCGTTTTTATCTGCTTCTAGTGTTGCTCACCATCCAAACTGACATATGATCAGGATGGGGCAAAACATCCATATGAGCGTCTCATAGCCTTCAGCAGAGGGAGTTTTCTGCAGCATTGCCTGAAGTCAAAATGTGTATCTTATATATTTTGCAGGAGTGTACATAATATTCACATTGAGCGTCTCTGGTGTGATGTGACCCGGGCTTTGGCTGCAAATGGAGCACACTTCTTCCTCAGTTTGGAGTACAGTTGCAGCCTCTGACCAGATCTTGAGTCTCACATCTGGCTTCTTCACCACCTCTTTCTTGTTCCCATGAATCAGGATGTGGGAGACTGGGCCAGGACGTGGAATGAGCACAAAATTCGCTTAGACATGGAGCGCACCCGCAGCTTGTGTGACCTCTTTTTCTTTGGTATGATCGAAAACGAACTCCATGGCTTCGACAGCATGCCTGAACCGACCGACGATGACCACATAGATGATCTCAATGTGTATGGTATTGATTGGGAGGAGCTCCACAAAGCAGACATTATAGCTCACCATACAGAGTACAACACCGACCAGGAGCTCAATCCTGACAACCTGGATGATCTGTTTTCTAATGATGGACCGCACTGGCTTTCCCACGTTGAGGTATCAGAGACTTTGTATCCCCTTCATGTTGGATGAGGTTGCCGATCTGGATGTGCACCTTGCCCTTAATCCACACTCCCAGTCCTATAATATGACCAGTCGGCATAGTGTTTGAATAGATGCTCTTGTATTTTGTAGACATTTATCGGGTGCCTAAAATGATTGATTATGTTTAACCTTGTTTGGATTGAGTGCCCCTCATCTTGAAAATGGCTTGAAAATGTCTTGCAATTGAGGCAGGGAGAAATTCCTTGCACGCTGCTAGCTTGCAAACCTCTGCAGGGGGCCAGCCAGACTCTCCTGCCAACCACACAGAACTCGCGGAGGAGATGGATCTCGACGATGATAATGCCTGTGGGTCGCTTCAGTGTCATTGCTGCTGCACTAGCTCAGCCTAGCATTGACAAACCAAACGATGATAAGTAATGCCTGTGGGTCGCTTCAGTGTCATTGCTGCTCCGCTAGCTCAGCCTAGCATTAACAAACCCCTAAACCAGATCCAAGTTGATCTTGTAAGTTCTTATCCGTAGCATTCAAGCTTTGCATTCCACAGTGGACTTCGATACAGATTCACTGGTCAACGTACATTGGCTCGTCCATGATCTGGCAACTGGCCAGTTCTCTTTTGAGCCACTGCCACCAAACATTATCCCAGAAATACCTGAGGAACCACTTGCCTCTAGGCCATATGAATCCCCACAGTGGCTGGCAGCTTTCATACAGGACTTTCTCGCTCACACCATCAGCATCTGCCGCACACTGAGCAGACTTCTGATATCATGGTCCACATTCCCAACACCAATTGACCAGTGAGCATGTTTCCCTGACCTTTATTCATGTCTCCAATCATAATTTCAAGGCATTGGTGTTGTCCGGTAACTCCAATGAAGACATTTGACCACTTTGATTTGCTACTGAACTTCAGATCCTTCATCACGTAGCAAGCATTGAGGAACAATATGGGGCTGCACATGTGTACTATACACTGTACCAACTGCTCAGGCACATCACTGATGCAGTTGGTCTCCATATCCATAAACCTAGCCAAGAGGTGACTTTCGGTGCATCCGACTTCATGTACAATGATTTGTTCCACTGGGCTGGCGTAAAGCCAGACAGCTTTGGGAATGCCAAGACATTGATCACGACTGCCGAAAGGATTTGACAAGCTTTCGATCAATCGCCCGCTTTGAAGCAGCAGCACACCACTCCCTCAGCTGAGCTTGATTCCCTTGCTCAGAATCCGGCTTCAGCTGCCAGCAGGTCGCAGCAATCAATATCAGTGCCAGTGCATTTTTTCTCAGCATACTCAGCACTGTAGTGTTTCAACCCAATGTTCACACTATGTCACCCGTCACCTCAAATGTTCACTGAACTTGGTGTTCATTTCTCGGCAATCAGTGGAAATTCCCCTATATGGTATTCCGGCGAATGCCAAACCAAAAAATTTGCGGCCTATTTGAGCGACAAATTGAAAAGTCACCGTCACCTATACCAAAAATGTTCAGTTCACGGCCCTCTGTCACCCGTCACCTGAACATTCGCTCGAAATGCTACAGTACATTGTCCATTTCCTCACTATTTTGCAGTGTAAATGCGGCCATCACCGTCTCTGACCTGTCAACTTCAGGTCAGGGTCAGTGTTGGAATCTGAGGGGTTGATCTGTGAGGATGTAAGTGTCAATGCAGATTAGTCTTACATTTGGAGCCCCGGTTCTGGCGATGATTTGGGGCATTTGATCGAAATAGTACAGTATTTTGTGCTCGCTCTGCTTTCCTCACACAACTGACAGCTTTGGAAATGAATTTTGACGCTCTGGTACCAATATTCAGGAAAGTAGCAATGTGCAGCACTACACCCGTAGTCGAGGGGTGTAGCCAGGCATCCGCCGAACACAACGAGCACCAGACGTTGTGGAACGGCGGAGAGGTCGTGGAGATACAGGTGATTTCTCGCAAGTGATGCCAAGCCCAAAATAAGAAAACGTTAACACGTGGTCGGAGGAGGAGGAGGTGTATTATACTGACTCGGTCCCACAACTGGAACAGTCAGTCTACTACATATGACATCGTAACTTTTTGTAGGCTAAGAGTTACGCATCAATACGTAGAACTAACCACCTCCGGTCGGAGATGATAGATCGGGCACAGCATCATGTCAATTTCATTGGCCCAAATTCAATTTCAGAGGACGTCTGTACATGCATTCCAATATACAAGTAAGACTTTGGGAGAAAGTCACCCTGATAGCCTTATAGCACCCAAGTGGCCCGCTAAGCAGTCTCAGATAATATTCATGGTCAATAAATTTTTATGGTACTTGGCACGGACGTTAATGAAGTCTTATTCCACAAATTTTCGGGCTCAAAATATGAGGCGGGGAAGGTGCTGGAGATAGACAAATTTACTGTTGCATCACAGAAGGTCACATCTTGGGATAAGTCCGCTTGCCGACCAAAGGATCAATTTAGACACCATGTCAACGAGCGTGTTGCGTCGCGCTTTCACCAGCCTCCACTCACCCACTATGCATGTCCGACCCATCGTTCACGACACTCGGCCTTGACTACGAGCCAAGCACACCCACGAGATCCGCATGATGAAGGAAGCCGAACTGACGGAGGAGGAACGGCAATTGGCGGCGTTGGCTCGACATCGCAAGCGCCAGCGAAAGGGGTATAGTCCTTTGACTTCACCTGTCAAGCCGCGGGCCACGTTTGGTATCGCTCGCGCTGCGGACGTCTGTGAGTGGCTTTCAGACGAAGGCTGAGCGGAGCTTTCGAGGATGACGAGTGCCTAAAAAAAAGCAGAAAATTTTCCCCCCCGGCATTCGCCGGATTGCCATTTATGGTCTTCATTTCTCAGCAATCATCCCCACATTGCCCAGGTTTTGCGGCGACAGGTGATAGTGCCTTTGACCACGCACATAACATGAGGGAAGGAAAAGATACGAAGATACGATTGAGCGCTAAACAACTAGCCCACAGGTAATAATCCCTCGTCAGCTCTAGATAACGTACGAAGGAAGAGAACCGGAGACGAGGTGGACTACAAACGGCCCACCTGTTCGAAGGAACAGTGGGATGAGAATGGTGAAAGATGGCAGGAAAACACCCTGTTCGAAATCAAAAACCAAGAAATCCTGGATGGCCAGTCCAGACAACACATGTCGCATTGCCTGCGATCTAATTATGTGTAAGGAAGCATCGTCGGGCGGTCGATGGTTCAAGGGCACGGGTATAGAGCGAGAGTAGGTCGTTCCGTGCGGAAGAAGGGGCTGGACAAAATTCTGCGCCACCGTGCAGAGAACCGTCACCTTGCAGCGTTATTGGCTACAACGACGGCGCTCGTATTCGAGTAGACAGCTGCGCACGCAAAGACGGCGAGGCAACCTGTCGCGAGTGGGAAGTCAGTGCAAGAGACTAGAGGCAACCGGTGCAAACTTTGACCGGACTTGTGACGGCATATGACGTTGGTCTCGTAAACTTGGAACATTTTAACCCTCGCGCAGACTGGACTCGTTAAGTACAAAAAAAATCTGAGGAGGGAGAATGACGTTAGATGCCTTCACTCACACCCTTCCTTTAAACCAAGAAGTGCTCAAATTTGAGGCTATGGCAAGACGTTTGCCATATTTGGCGTTGCCTGTCGATCATTTAATATGACTCACTGACTGGACACGAGTCTCTTCCAAATCGCCTCGCGTCGCCTGTCAGCGACGGATCACAAGTACGAGGATTCAAAATATATATACCCGTGCACTGTCACTAATTAGGGACTGATAAGAGTGCAACTCTGCCAACATCCAGTTATCCCCCAACCCAAAGCCACCCATCCCTCCCCTCATCCAACCCTAGGCCCGCTGTCCCATCCAGGACCACTCGTACCTCCACGGGAACGTACAGGCTGGTCTTGTGCTAATCCCAACCCATCTCTTACGTCACTACATCGATTTAAGCACCTGTGTAAGGTCGTGATCTAAAAGCTTACACTGTCAAACCATGCCCGACCGGGCCAGCGAATCCTCCCGAGTGCAGTATATTTATGGTACGAGGAAGATTTTTTCGGTCATAAAATCATCATTAACTTCACCTACTAGGAGGCACCGGTGGGAAGGGTGGGAGCGGCGGCGAAATGGGCGGCGCCGGGGGTTCGGGGGAGGGCCCAATTTTGGACTCTCAGTATGACATCAAAACCGAGACTTTCAACATCAATAATCACTGGCATTTGAACTTCGGTAAAGTGCCCACCATAATTCATTCCACCCACTCGCCTGATCCCATATGGCATCCAGATGAGGCGGCGCTGGATCGTTGTCTCCGACAAATGGCAAATTCCGGTACGATCCCATACTCAACTAACGATCCAATCAATACTCATGAAGGCACCATAGGAGGGGGGGGTGACTTTGGGTTGAATTTCCCTAGGCGACCGCAGAGTTTTGCGGGTTTTGCCGACGATACTACATTCGCCGCAGTCTCCATGCTTATGCCCAAGCCGAGCTTCGATTCGCTGGTACGCCGACGCTTGGCCGCAGGCTACGTTCAGCCGCTCGCGCTGCCCGAGGATGCTACAGTCCCGATCGCCATGCCCATGGCCACGCCGAACCCCGATGATAGTACAGTCCCAGTCCCCACGCCCATGCGCAGGCGCAGGCCGACCTTCGATTCACCGCTACAAGCACGCCTGGCCGCAGACTCCGCTCATCTGCCGCCCTCGCCCTCACACCCGGTCTCTTTGCCCACGCGCAAGCCGACCTTCGATTCACTAGTACGCGAATGCCCGGGCGCAGACTACGCTACAACCCCACTCACTATGCCCATGCCCACACCGAGCATCGGTTGTCCGATACCCGAGCGCCGGGCCGCGGACTCCGTCCATCCCCCTTTGCCTCCCGCCGCGGCTCGGCCGCCATCTCCCCCAGTTCTTGACCACGCACTCACTCCTCCTCCTCATCCACCAATACCCCCCACTCACCCTCACCCTGTCCGCTCGCTCCTTCATTCTCTGGGCCTGCGCCGGAAACGCAAGCCCTGCCTCTCGGCCGCCATTAGCTCTGTAATGGAAGCCGCGGTCGCACCATTTATGGATCTCCCGGCGACGTCAACGTCCACTCTCTCCCATGGCCCACCCGTGCCAAAACTCTCCAGTCCATCATCACATCGGGTTCGTTGCCTATAGCCAGCAGAATTTGACCCTTCATGTGTTTTATCACCAAGGGCACTCACTCTTTTGTTGGGGAAACTACATTAGATCTCGGATACCTCTCGCTTATGGTTGACCTATTATACCATCCTATAGCCAGTAGGCTGGCCACGGCAATGAATGTTAGCTTAGTCTAGTCAAGTATTTTCGGAAGACGCCTAGTATTGATGAGGAGAAAATCGGTGGCACTATGGGGGTACGAGAGGTCAGACGGTAGGTAGGAAGGCGGATGCGTTGAATTTCTTGGTTCAGGTTTCCCGCATCCATGGCCAATGTCAACTGTAGTTGTCTGTTGTTGCCAGTATGCGCTCTGTTTCACCTAGAATTATTTGCAATAACCAGAATGATATATTTAGGAGGCAACAGGTACTTGAAAGAATATATATCTAACAGCCCGGTGCTTATTATCGATACATGTTCAAAGAAATCACTAGAAAATGCCGTTTGCAAACGGTTTATAAAACATTTTCTAACCGTTTCCGTTTACGTAGTTTGCAGGTTCTTTTAAACGAAAACTAAATGCTGCCAGTGACCAGAGTGGAGGTTATTGGTTGGATTCAGATTCAGATACAATCACCTTGGACGCATCGATACAGCGCAAACTGCTTCATGCGTGCATTGCAATTGGGTAACTCTTCGAACTTTCGTTTTCCCTGTTTTCAACCGGCTTCAATCACTCATTACTCGATCAATTATGAACCGTCTTGACTGGTCTTAGATTCTTTTCATCAAAGGCGATACAGAGGCACAGGCCCTTCATATTTTACCTTTTGGTTTCACACCCAACGAGACAAAATGTGGAAGTTGGGTGCAGATGAAAGAAAAGCATGGGATTATAAAGAAGCTACTGCAAGTGCAGTACAGAGGCAGAAGAGCTGGGAAATGTACAGTCACACAATTCCCATGCTCTAATGAATTCTTGAAAATTCACAAGAAAACCCGCAGCAAACCTGTGCCACGCTGCCGCGACGCTTTTGGATGTAATACATGCGATTGCCTCCATTTTATCTCCCAGAATTATCTGGTTTCAAGGAAATCGGTTCAGAAATGACGGAGAACAGCCTTTCAGGAGATTTTGGTTGAATCAGCCGGTTCGAATTTCGACTTGCGTGGAGTTCTGGTATTACCCTAGGTGCTTGGTATGGTATGAAAGTGCTGCTAAACCGCTTCAAAATGCACACGTCGAGACCTCAGCCATTCCAACGCCTATGAAACCAACCAATCCGATTTTCGGATTGTCAGCCTGGATACAGATAATAACGCGAGTAGCCGACTGGGTGAGCCAGGACTGAGAGCGGATGATGGCACCGTACGCTGATGGATTCCCCGATAGGATTGCCATCGGGATCCCGTGGAACAATGAAGCCCGGGGGTTGAACAGGAGGATATCCAGTGAGCGGAGGAGTGAATCGGATTCCTTGATCTGAAGAGAAATCAGTGGGTGAATGCCACGCGGGAGAAAAGGACACACCATACTTCGTTCTGAGGCGCAGCCTGAACGAAAATTTGGTCCCACAAGTCGATCATTTTCGGGTCTAAACTGAAGGAAGCATTCATAGCCTTTGCGAAAGCAGCCACCGCGGGGATATGGGGCAAGGCCTTGGCGCGGTGGTCGGAAATTTTGTCGGTGAGCTGGGAAAAGAAACTGTTGTAGGCCTCCTTGCTGGAAGGGAGCCATCCACCATAGCGAATCAAGATAATCTTACTCTCCAGGGTGTCCAGTCCTGGCTTCGAGAGAGTGGTGTTGCTAATTGTGCGAGAAACTGCTCCTCTGCGGGTGTCTCTGTCATCCAGAAAGGATGCTGAATCTTTGGTGCAGAATGGAGCCCTCATTCTTGGGTCACGTTGCCGTGTTTCCCGATATGTGCCCAAACCCCGGTCGTAACTTGAACTTCATGTTTTCCGCCCCCTATGCTCCCCTCCTCTATCTTATTCATCAGCGCCCCCCTTGCAGGCGGGCCAATATGCTTACTTTACCCCATTTACCGCTTACTTACATTTCCAGCTTTCAGGACATTAGAGAGCTTGTGCAAAAGCCGCATGTGGCACTATAATTTTTTTACTCCAGAGCATCACCAGGAGTGTTGAATAGCACTGGGCCGCATCAGAACGTTGTGCTGGGCTAAAGAACAACATGGATCAATCCGGGGAGGAGGGCAGGCATCGCTGGTGAGGTGGAGGCCTGGGGAAAAGTGACAGAAGGAAGAGGGCTTTTTGACGTTGTTGTTGTAAGAGGTGTCCGAAGCCTCCTACTACCATATCCGGCCTGATTTCCTCTTACGTATATTTTCTTTCCATATACACCCATCCTTATATTCCTTTTCAATATACACGCATTCCTATACATTTTGTGTTCTCAGTAGTTACGCTACACAATTTGATCCCCCACTTTTTGCCTACTTGACTTGCGCTCCATCGCTCCCTTACTCTCATTTTCGTCGTCTGAAAGTTGTGTTCCAAGGAATGAGTGCGTGGCTTTCGGCCATGCGCGGAGTGATGGCTACTGGTTTTTAAAAAAATCATAGTGCCCCTTACCGAGATTAGTAAGATAGCTAGCTCACCAGGGTCATCATGAGCTCGCCGCACATACGGCGAGCTTCAGCGAGCTCATCATAGCTCACCTGCTCGCGCCCTCGTTAACTCACGGCCCTAAGCGCGCCAGCGTGAAGCTATCTGACCCCGCTACCAACAGGTCCACCCACTTTGTCCTAGAAGACATTGTAGAAAAAGCTGGGGGGACGGGTATTTACTGGTCCGATATTGCTCGGTATCACCTGGTTGTTCAGCAACCATGAAACAGCCAAAACCAAAGAAAACAAGATGAAAACCTCCACAGCAAGAACCAAAACAAGATTCCCCAAAACCAAAACTAGATCTTCGGGGTCAGAATCAAGATTGAGTGTGATATCTGTGATGATGGCAAATCTGATTTTGGTTTTCAAAAATTCTGGTTTTGGTTTTGGGAATTTATGTTTCGGCAAGCTCCGAGGGGAGATTCTTGCTCCTGAATGTGAGGGTGTTTTAACAGCGAATGCATCTCATTTTTGGAGTGATCATCGTGAATTCATCGTGATCACTGCCTAAATCAGTCTTAAACATCAATCAAATCGAGGAAAACGGCTCAATCAAATCCTTTTTGGGCTGGGGATGCGGAAAATTCCGATGTTCGCAGCGAAGACGCGGGCAACTGCTAGTGGCATAAAAAGATGTAGAAGCACCAGAAGTAGGAGTTCAACGTTGCAGTTGGACACTTGTACTCGCCATCAATCACGGCGACGGTTGTGAGCGCCGAGCGGGAACATTCTGAAGAGAGTGGTGATGTAAGGAAAGGAAGATGGCGCACCGAAAGGTAGTAACGGGCACATTATCTACAGTGGGGATGTTTAGTGTAACCGAGGACAAGCCCAAACCCACACACGCCCAAGTCATCACAACCCGCACGGCCAAAATCAAACTCCGACAAGTGGGGTATGCCGTTTAGCCAAGCCCATCGGAGAAGGCTGGGCAAGAGTAAGAACAAAACGATGTTACATTCGGCGTAACACAAGTAATAAAAAAGGAAAATACGGCATAATGTGACACAATCACTTTCAACTCGATGGTGCCATCTCAACCCCTCTTAGTTCGAGCAACCCGTGGCGCGGTTGGACAGGCACTCAGTCGTGCACACACCATTGAGGTTTGTGTCGCGCGATAACCCCGACACGGTGCTGCCAGCGCAGTCGTTGAGCACCGCCTGCGCCGCGTTGACCAGGTTGCCCTGGGTGAGGCCCGAGACGGCATCGGCCCAGCTGACACAGCACTGATTGCCGTTCTGAGTGGTGCAGATGGAGCGGGGGGACGCTTTTGACCGGTGTCAGTTTCTTCTGTTATAGGAAAAACAGAGAGAAGGAGAGGGGTTGGGAATGCAAAAAAAAGTGGAGACGTACTCCCCACGCCTGGCCACCGTTGCTGCTGAGCGACGAGATCAGCTGGCGGCATGAATTGACGTCGGCCGTGTGGCTCCCACTGCACGTAACGGCGTTGTTGCCGCACTGGCGCTTTTCGAGGCAACAGCGCGCTTGGAGGCGCCGTCGGGGTAGCCCCAGAAGGTAAGTGTCCCGTTGGCCGTCTCCTGCGTGCTGAGCAAGACGAGGTCCGAGGCGTCATCGGCCACGGGTGAGGCACGCGCCTGGAAGAAGGCCAGGGCCGAGAGGATGAAGGCGATGTTGAAGATCATGGCGAGAGTCTGGACGATGTCAGAGCTTGGTAAATATTTGGGGACTGGTCAGGCAGGCAGTCTTACATTTTTGTTTGCTGGCTGCCTCGAGGTGATGGGCTTCTGGGAGTGTAGGAGACTGGTTGAGTCCGGGTCTGGTCAGTATGCGAGAAGGAGAGCTGGCTTTATACTTGACGAGGGCCTCCAAATGGGTATCCCATTCTGAGAATTCCTACTGTACATATGGAGTAGATTGAGGGCGGCTCTCCGCATACTGTAATATTCCGGTCAAGTGTTCAACCGCATGTTACACGGATTTTTGGATGTGTTCAAAATCGCCTAAATTACCGGTATCTTGAGCAGACGTCCTGAGGTTACGTGTACATGTTTGGTGTGATCTGAAGATACCCCTTCTGCTCGCTCCAGTTCTCAACCTTGCTCAAATGAGAAGCCAGGCCAAGCCAGAGTCAGTGGCTTGAGCCATAGCTTGGAAGCGAATTTTCAAGTGTGATTTTCGATGTTACTCGGCCACTGCGCATGCGAGTGATATATGAATACCTTGTCCTTACTTGCATGTGCTACCACGTGTCTTAAAACAGATACCGCGAGTCAGATTACACCTCTTTACACTCTTCCATTCTGCCTAGTCTTCGTTAGCAGCACCCGTAAGTTCATCATTTCACATTAGCTCCGGCCCCGGAACTGGATGCTTCCAAGGTGCTCTATAATTTTATTCTCAGCCTCGCCGATCAGCCGCCCGATTTCCGTAACCACATCTTGCACACTCCTTCTGTCTTTCACACCCCCATCACGTCCTGCCATATTGCTTTCCTCCACCACCATTCCGTCCCATTGCTCCTACTGCTGTCTCCTCCAGGCCATACCTAAGTTCCCCAGTCTCGTGCGCCAGGCCTCGAGTGTGGATTAAGTGCAACAAGATGCTCGATGGTGTATTGCAGGTCGTCCCTTATTCACATCTTCAACATTCGTCCTCAACAATACAGGCCTGCTCTCATATCGAGCCTCAAGACACATCAAGGCCACAGAAATATTCAAACCAAACTGCTCTTCAACGCTCAAACCATGACTGATTCAGGGGCGGTTGTTCGTTCGTTTTGCTTTCAGCAACGAGCACTTTGAGCTTCCATTGTGAAGAATTCAAGCCGTTCAACACCGCAAATCCATAAGCACTGGAACGGCTTGGAAGCAACCCCCATGCATTTACCTCTGCATTCCTGGGTGATTATCTCAACTTTGCTGATCATCATTTCCGCCTTTGTCGCGTATGCCACAACGAGTACTTTGAACTGCCATCGTGAAGAATTCAAGCCGTTCAACGCCGCCAAATCCATGCGCACTTGCACGGCTTGGAAGCAATCCCCATGGACTTACCCCTGCACTCCTGGGCGATTATCTCAACTTTTGCTGATCATCTTTTCCGCCTTTGTCGCGTACCCCATCTGTACGGGATTTACTTACATGTAGCCGGGGTTCGTCTTACCGCGTTCTCCCGCATCCCCCTCAAATCTTATGGTCGACACCTTGTAAGAACTGAAAGACATGGATTACACAGCACATGGGGCATGAGTTCAACTTGAGCATTTGGCATCGTTGATATTCGTTGTCCCAACTGGGAATAATTGTCTCAATATCGTTGCCTTCCTAGATGATTTCTTAGAAATCCAAGAAAAAAAATCGAAAGTCTGATGTTGCACATCTTCTGACGTGTTCGTTCTAGGCTGCCGTTGCAGGTCTCTTTATGGACAGATAGAAAGGAATCGCGGATGTTACCCTCGGAGTTCTTAGTCCGCCGGAGAAAATCAAACCCCAGTGGCGAAGTAAACTGGACTTATGGTTGCCGTCATTCTATCTCCCGCAACTGGTGTTTGATTTTCTCAGGCGGACTATGAACTCCGAGTTGAAGCACTGACATCAATGAACGTCTGTTTTTGAACACGTAATGCACGCGTGATATCTTGTTCTATATCAAACGTGAATAAATGGAAAACAGTCAATCCGGAGATCCGAGAAGTATTGGATTCAGACAATGAAATTTTAGAAACTACAGGTTCCCAGTTTCATCTCTCTTTCAAAAATCACGCATGTTTGTCTGTCCGTCTGAAGCCTTTTTTTGAGTGGTGAGAGCCCTAAAACAGGTGTCTCTTCTGGGCGTCAAAGCCAGGCAGGTATCCACAACTTCAAAGCTGCGCCTATCCAGAGGTCTGCTCCTAATCAATCCAAAGCCAATTTTAAAAGGCTTCAGACAGACACACGCTATTTTATAGAGAGGGTAAATGAGTGCTGAACAATGCGAATGTAAAACATTCACCGAAAAGTGGATCTGCCCGGAAATTTGAACTTGATCGGTGGAATTTTGCGTACTGGTGGGAGCCATAGCCTAAGAAATCTCAAGCCAGAAGCCAGAGTTAGGTGAAGCCGGCAGGATGGCCTGGCCTGGCTTGATGAAACCATGTGGCGGCTTGATTTCTAACTTGAACCCAGGGCCAGAAAAACACTAGCTACGTTCACCACTCGAACTTGGATACATTAGAATATCACACGCGTACGGCGTGGAATTAGTACAAACATGAGGACACTATTCGTTTCCCTCTCTATAAAATTACGCCTGTCTGTCCGAACCCTTTTCAAACTCAGCCTTCACCGCAAAGATGCCCATCATTACCCTCCTTATTAAATTTACGCCCTCTATCTTGAGTGAGGCTGACCGTGTTGAAGTGCTAACTTGTTTTGCTTCTTTATGTTCTTTTAGCCCCGGCGAGTGTTGACTCCAACAGACCTCTGCGACTCTGTGCTTAGGCTAGAGGGATATAAAGGGGTCCAGAAACGAAGATGTAGCTTAGTTATTGCGTGTACACCGGAATAATTCCTGGAAGCCGGCGTTCCCGAGTGGGACCGTGCCTGTATCCCCAGTAGCCATACGGATCAACGGCTTCGAGTCGCCGTGCATTGCACCGCCTCGCCTCGCAGTATCTTCCGCTTTGCAGTAATCAATGTCTAGTTATCAAGACTGGATCCTTCGTTCTCACCATCTTCACCCCGCAGTTGTTCGTTCATGTTTCTCTGTCAGTCGAAACTTTGCTCAAATATACGCTCAAATCCTATTTTCCCTTCGAAGCTCGAGTGACGCTCTGTCGAGGAACGCTGTTAAAGCCGTCTATTCCGCATTCGCCTCACAGCTGCGCTCAGCCCCAAGTGGCTGGTCGCGTATACGCTCAGATCCTTTTGGAGTGTTTGGGATAATGAGGTCTAGTCTGCAGAAGCATTCCAGGCTCCTCCGCTTGAGATGCCGGGTTTCAGTCAGTCGTTGCCGGGAAGGTTATCCACTCCAGTCTGGCCAACACGTGCATTCTTGACCCGCGTATACGAACTTCAGAATTCGACTTGCGTTCAGCGCTCTTGCTTTCATAGATCTCATCTGGCGATTTTCTTGCAACCAAGGTCCACAAAATATACGAAACACACTTCACTCTGCCTAGTGTCTTCGGGGGACTCGAACCCCGTCTTCCCATTAAGCTTTGCGTGGTTTATTTGCGCTGCACCGGCGCAGGACGATCCCCTTGATCCTTGAAGGCTTGAATAGTTCATTTCATTGTATACCTGTTTGCCTACGGGTCCAGGAAATATGCAAGAATCTTAAAGAACACCCACGCAGTGCCTTCGGGGGACTCAAACCCCGTCTTCCCGTCAAATATCGGACGGTTTACAACCCTTCAGAAGCGTGGGACGATCAACTTGATCCTCGCACTTGAAAGCTTGAAGGCTTGAAGGCTCATTGTCTGAATCCAATACTTCTCGGATCTCCGGATTGACTGCTTTCCATTTATTCACGTTTGATATAGAACGAGATGTCACACGTGCGTTACGTGTTCAAAATCAGACGTCCATTGATGTCGGTGCTTCAACTCGGAGTTCATAGTCCGCCTGAGAAAATCAAACACCAGTGGCGGGAGATAGAATGACGGCAACCATAAGTCCAGTTTACTCTGCCACTGGGGTTTGATTTTCTCCGGCGGACTAAGAACTTCGAGGGCAACATCCCGCGATTCCTTCGTATCTGTCTGTAAGGGTTCGGTCTTGGCCTCGGCCCCGAAGTCTGCTGTACCGCAGATCCGCAGACGGCGGCGCAGCAGCACCGGCAGCGGCGCAGTCCCTTGCCGCAGCCGTAGTTCATTCCGTACTTATGCACAGTCCGTAGTTATTCCCCTGTACAGTATGAATAGTCAGTAGTTAGCAGTAGGTAGACATTCTCGTCAACGACGGAGCTTACCGACTCAATTCCTTAGTCTAAGTAAAACTCCCACCGGCTTGGATCAACGTGTTCTGCGACTTCTTAACCAAGAACTCCGCAGCCTCACACTGTCCATAAAGAGACCTGCAACGGGAGCCTAGAACGAACACGCCAGAAGATGTGCGACATCAGACTTTGGATTTTCTTTCTTGGATTTCTAAGAAATCATCTAGGAAGGCAACGATATTGGGACAATTATTCCCAGTTGGAACAACGGATATCAACGATGTCAAATGCTCAAGTTGAACTCATGCCTCCATGTGCTGTGTAATCCATGGCTTTCAGTTCTTACAAGGTGTCGACGACAAAATTTGAGGGGGATGCGGGAGAACGCGGTGAGACGAACCCCGGCTACATGTAAGTAAATCCCGTACAGATGGGGTACGCGACAAAGGCGGAAAAGATGATCAGCAAAAGTTGAGATAATCGCCCAGGAGTGCAGGGGTAAGTCCATGGGGATTGCTTCCAAGCCGTGCAAGTGCGCATGGATTTGGCGGCGTTGAACGGCTTGAATTCTTCACGATGGCAGTTCAAAGTACTCGTTGTGGCGTACGCGATAAAGGCGGAAATGATGATCAGCAAAAGTTGAGATAATCGCCCAGGAATGCAGAAGTAAATGCATGGGGGTTGCTTCCAAGCCGTGCCAGTGCGTATGGATTTGCGGGTGTTGAACGGCTTGACTTCTTCACGATGGAAGCTCAAAGTGCTCGTTGCTGAAAGCAAAAACGAACGAACTGCCCCCGAATCAGTCATGGTTTGAGCGTTGGAGAGCAGTTTCGTTTGAATATTTCTGCGGCCTTGATGTCTCTTGAGGCTCGATATGAGAGCAGGCCTGTATTGATGAGGACGAATGTTGAAGATGTGAATAAGGGACGACCTGCAGTACACCATCGAGCATCTTGCTGCACTTAATCCACACTCGAGACCTGGCGCACAAGACTGGGGAAGTTAGGTATGGCCTGGAGGAGACAGCAGTAGGAACAATGGGACAGAATGGTGACGGAGGAAAGCACTATGGCTGGACGTGATGGGGGTGTGAAAGACAGGAGGGTGCAAGATGTGGTTACGGAAATTGGGCGGCTGATCGGCGAGGCTGAAAATAAAATTATAGAGCACCTTGGAAGCATCTAGTTCCGGGGCCGGAGCTAAAGTAACATCAAAAATCACACTTTGAAAATTCGCTTCCAAGCTATGGATCAAGCCACTGACTCTGGCTTGGCCTGGCTTCCCATTTGAGCGAAGTTGAGAACTGGAGCGAGCAGAAGGGGTATCTTCAGATCACACCAAACATGTACACGTAACCTCAGGACGTCTGCTCAAGATACCGGTAATTTAGGCGATTTTGAACACCTCCAAAAAAATCCGTGTGACATGCGGTTGAACACTTGATCGGAATATTACAATATGCGGAGAGCCGCCCTCGATCTACTCCATATGTACAGTAGGAATTCTCAGAATGGGATACCCATTTGGAGGCCCTCGTCAAGTATAAAGCCAGCTCTCCTTCTCGCATACTGACCAGACCCGGACTCAACCAGTCTCCTACACTCCCAGAAGCCCATCACCTCGAGGCAGCCAGCAAACAAAAATGTAAGACTGCCTGCCTGACCCGTCCCCAAATATTTACCAAGCTCTGACATCGTCCAGAATCTCGCCATGATCTTCAACACTGCCTTCATCCTCTCGGCGCTGGCCTTCTTCCAGGCGCGTGCCTCACCCGTGGCCGATGACGCCTCGGACCTCGTCCTGCTCAGCACACAGGAGACGGCCCACGGGACACTTACCTTCTGGGGCTACCCCGACGGCGCCTCCAAGCGCGCTGTTGGCCTCGAAAAGCGCCAGTGCGGCAACAACGCCGTTACGTGCAGTGGAAGCCACACGGCCGATGTCAATTCGTGCCGCCAGCTGATTTCGTCGCTCAGCAGCAACGGCGGCCAAGGCGTGGGGAGTACGTCTCCACTTTTTTTGTGCATTCCCAACCCCTCTTCTTCTCTCTATTGTTTCCTATAACAGAAGAAACTGACACCGGTCAAAAGCGTCCCCCCGCTCCATCTGCACCACTCAGAACGGCAACCAGTGCTGCGTCAGCTGGGCCGACGCCGTATCGGGCCTCACCCAGGGCAACCTGGTCAACGCGGCACAGGCGGTGCTCAACGACTGCGCTGGCAGCACCGTGTCGGGGTTATCGCGCGACACAAACCTCAATGGTGTGTGCACGACTGAGTGCCTGTCCAACCGCGCCACGGGTTGCTCGAACTAAGAGGGGTTGAGATGGCACCATCGAGTTGAAAGTGATTGTGTCACACTATGTCGCATTTTCCTTTTTTTGTACTTGTGTCATGCCGAATGTACATCGTTTTGTTCTTACTCTTGCCCAGCCTTCTCCGATGGGCTTGGCTAAACGGCATACCCCGCTTGTCAGAGTTTGAATTTGGCTTGAATTTGGCTGTGCGGGTTTTGATGACTTGGGTGTGTGCGGGCTTGGGCTTGTCCTTGGTTACACTAAACATCCCCACCGTAGATAATGTGCCCGTTACTGCCTTTCGGTGCGCCATCTTCCTTTCCTTCTCTCTTCGGAATGTTCCGGCTCACACCGTCGCGGCGACGGTTACGTGATTGATGGCGAGTACGAGTGTCCAACTGCAACGTTGAACTCCTACTTCTGGTGCTTCTATGTCTTTTTATGCCACTAGCAGTTGCCCGTGTCTTCGCTGCGAACATCGGAATTTCCGCATCCCAGCCCATTGCCGGATCCATAGAAAATTACCGCCGTGCAAATTCCCATGTCGGTATCGCTACATTGTCATATTGAGGTTGGTTGATGTTCAATATTTGACTCGATGATTTCTTTGCTCAGGAAACACATTCATAATTCATCCTGACTCCTGGCCTTTATCTTCATGATGTCTACCACGGCGTAAGTATTCAATATTAAAGCATTCACTGTGTTCCCACCCCATGTAGACAGAGGGTCTGTCTCCCCCCGTAGACGAAGGGTAGACGGACCCCTGTGTCTATGTGTGTCTACACCGTTAGTCTACCTATATCTACATTGGTCTACATCTGTCCACTCACCTAGACCAACGTAGACGCACATAGGCAGATATGATGGTTAACAAAGTTACTTGGCAAAACTAACTTAGCCTTACAAAATTTAATTTACTTTACTTGTAAGTTGTGGCAGACAAGTAAAGTAAAGTAAGCAAAAGTAACTTGTAAATAACTTAAGTAACTTGTAAGTAACTTCAAGTAACTTCAAATCAGAAAAATCACCAGCACACTACAGTAATTTAACAACTCTAGGGATCATAACAAGTGTGAATTCACGCTCTTGTGACTATAACTTGACAAACTTGGCGGGATTTGATGCCATCTAGTTACTTTGTCTGATCGCATTGATCTAACTTGGCGGGCCAAGTTACTTCCAAGTAACTTGAAGTTACTTGGAGTAATTTGAAGTAAATTTATATGCATTGGGTTAAAAAGAGGGTTTATCTTTTTGTTCTGAGATGAATGAGCCTACCATGTTATTGTCATCGAGGCCTAAGTATACTAGGCTGCATAAAAGACAAGAATCTAGAAATACGGCCGGTGAAGTTTCTGCTTACAGTGTACAGGGACACAGACCACAGCATCGCACCAGGATCACCACTCCATCTCCGGCAATGTCTTCCTCTTCGATGGCGCCGCCATCTCATGGTCCTTGTGCAAGCAAGCACTTATTGCACTCTCATCTACTGAAGCCGAACTTGGGGGAGGCCGATGCTTCGCACGGCATAACTCGTACTTTATAACTTATTTGTATGTTTTTATCGTCTGTCGCCTATGTTAGTTAGCAACCTTGGTATTTGCCTTCAGCTAAGTCGTACAATAGTCAATCAGCACATTTGAATTTGTATACCATTCAAGTCTTTTCATCTGTGTGTAGGAAGAACCACCAATATTAATATATTCATTATACCAATGACTCACCCAAAGTTATGTAGAAAGTATAATCCCAATCAATCTGAACAAAAATGCTGAAACATTCAGCCAAGTCAGGATCGACACTGAGCCGGTGCTAGTTTGCTCCTCAGTAGTTGTTATTGGGTTGGGGCTATGTGAATATGAGTATAGATCGATGCATACGATGGATGGTCGAGTTCGATGACTTGAGTAGGCTGGCCATCACCGATCTCGGTAACTTCCGAAGTCTTACGCACGGAGGACTGTCACAGCCACAGCCTTATGTTGCGCATCTGATTTGGCACAGATGTGTACTTTTTCTCTTGGTCTACATAATCAATATATTGCCAACCCCTCAGTTGGGCAGGCCCTTCCCCCCCTCTCATAACATGACTCTCAGGGCAAATGACATCTAATTATTTGTGGGAATGGGTGCAACAACCCGACTTGGGACAACAGCCAACCTATATTCAGATGGGCAACCTGAACCAAGGAGCTCTAATGTCGAAAATCAATGCATCAGATCGCTCAATGCAAATAGTAGCCAATACCCGCTGACACGTAAGTCACTCCGACACTCACATCAACCTTAACGTAATATGTCTGCGGAATATAGGCAGACCATATTGAGTTGACGTGAACAAGTACGCGAAACAAGTGACAGTACCCTATTTGACCGGAATAAAATTATCATTGCTAAATGTAATATAACCGTTTCTCATATGCCAAAATATAGAGAGTATGAACATCAAGCATAATCAAGAGTCTAATCGTGGATTGAATAACAGATGGACTGAACAGCTTCGAACCGTTAAACACCAGTATTCTCACAGGTATCCAGATATCGGCTGCCAATTTTCCATTGATGCAAGTAGGAAGTGAAGGTCTCGGTGGCATGTCTCTTTGCCACGTCTCCTGGCTTGGAAAAGTATGCCCTTGTGATGAATTACCAAGACACCACCCACGACCCTAAGTACTCCGACAGGGTTTGGGCAATACCTCGACGCTTCAGTAGAAGTGGCCATACCCCAAAGTCGTGCAACCACTGATTTATTGTATACTGTAAATATAGAGAGTATGGATATCAAGCTTAATCCAGAGTTGAGGCCAACTAATATGTGGAATCGGGGATTGAAAAAAATAGAAAATATGATGGACTGAGAAGATTCGAACCAGCCCCGCCTCGGTGAATTATATAATCACTAAATACATTAGATCGAGCTCTTAAAAGACTTCAAAAATCTAATGAACACAGCCACTATTTTATTACCTCGTTGAAACGCACTGATAAAGTTTCGCCAACTCAAAAACTGGATCCGATTGATGAAAAGAACAATCACTTTACTACATAAAGTACTCGTAATACATCCCAGCGGCTAGCGCCACATGCGAGATTATCTGGCTCTGCAGTCTCGCCTCTGACTCGCCAACCTCTGTTCCTTGCCCACATCCCTCCGTTGCAACAACCAGAGTGACATCGTGCTCGCCAACAACTTGAATGGGTTCATGAACATGCGTACAAAATACATCAATATTCGCTACTGTCACATCCACGAGGCCATCGAGGACAGCCTCATCTTCCTCTCCTATGTCCCCACAAATGACTACGCTGCGCATTTTTTCATCAAGATGCTGCCCCAGCCAAAGGTGGAATATTTCAGCCACATACTGGGCCTCTGCACCGCTTAGGGGGGAGTGTCAAGGACGGCTTACAAAACTAGCCGGTGCATAGTTCGAGTGCGTGTACGCGCGCATGACAGAAAGATGGCATACAACAACGCTCTTTGTTCTGCCTACCCATAGTCGAACAAAGAAGTGTACATTCTATACTCTAGTAACCTGACATTATTCTTGCTCACTTGCACATAGTAACTGGCTATCTATCTAGGTACATTCTATATATTTGCTCTGCCCACCCACGGTCAAACTAGCCATCTATCTAGCTCTCCCGCATCGACGGGACTCGATACATGTCGACGGGATTCAACACACATTGACGGGACCCAACAGGCATTGATCACGTCTTTGTTGTGTTACTGCTTATCTCCATCTGTGCCCCATACCTTTAGAAGTAGCACTGTAGCTGCTATGATCATAGACAGAAGTTTCAACAATGGTGAGCTGACACAGAACCATCAAATAATGTGAATAAGTATGGGCATACCTTGCTTCAGGAGTGATAAGAGCCTAGTGGATTCACCAGACACCCTCCAAGGAGATTCTGCCACCTTGCTTTCTGAGCCGTACAAGTTATTAGCTGTCAACAAGTTAGTTTCGTCATGCGTGGGAAAAGTACCGTAAAGTACCGTAAAGTTAGGCCCCGCCAAAGCCAAGGGGCCATCAAAGTTAAAGTTAGCTCCCACAAGTTACTTTTTTCACTCTCGCATATGCTGCAATCAAAGAACATAAACCTCGAGCTCACCGGTCCATGACTGAAAACTATAGAGTTGGTCCAGAGTGACTTAGTAGGCCTCATTGGCAGGCTGCCCTCACCAGCTGAAATCTGGAAGTCAATTAGACACAAAGACTTTATGTGCCAGTCCAGAAATTTCCCATGGAAGTCTATGCATGGGGCTCACCGTATTGGTAAATTCTGGAAACACCCCCTGACTGAAGAATGAGCCATCTGCCAGTTCTGCAGGGAGACAGAAGATCTTGAGCACATAATTCTGAGGTGTGCTCACCTGGGGCAGAGACAAATCTGGGAAGCAGCAAAGGAGCTCTGGCTCAAGAAGCATCCAGTCTGGCCTGAAACCACCCTCGGTGGCATTCTTGGCTGCAGACTGATCACTATAAAAGATGAAAAAAGTATGGCAACTCCGTGGGACTACACAGCTATTCCACATCCTAGTCTCTGAGTCCCTCTTCTAGATATGGAAAATCCGAAATGACTGTGTAATTAGTAGAGGGGGTGAATCCCTAACCAAATGTGAAATTCGAAACACATGGCTCCATGCATTGAACTTACTGGATCACCTTCTGACTAACAAGGTACAATATGGGAAACAGAATTCCTTAGACTCCATCCAGGTTCTCCACACATGGAGCTCCACTCTCAAGGATGAAGACAAGCTGCCAGAAGGGTGGCTGAGAGTGCTCAAGGTTTTAGTGAGTCTCAAGCCATCACAGCCTCCCTCCCCACCGGCCTCTGGCCAACGGGGGAGGAACAGGTAGAGCTTGAATCCCCACACTGTTGCAAGTTACAGCATGCAGTTATGCATTCCCTTGGGCAGTGGGTGTTGTTGTCACTTTCTTGTGGAGGTCCATTTTCCTCCGTTTCTTACACAGTGTAGTGCTGGAGCTGCTAACCAATTGTTGGTTGTCCAGCTACTGACCATACTACCAGAAAAAGAAAAAGAAAAAAAGTTAAAAGTATCAATACATTAGAGGGTTTGTGCAAAGCCGTGTGATAAAGTGAAGAATTTATGAGGGGATTGATGTTGATTTTGATGAAATATGGGTAATTTAGGTGCTATCCAGTACGTTGAACCGCTTATCAAACATGATGTGTATCATTTTTTAGGTCATTTTTTGGCTTCTCCACAGCCGCTGTGCGGCTATGGCCGTGATACTGCCTAAAAAGGCTGTTCTCCACACTTCTTTTCCCGCATGATGCCGGAATCAATGCTGACAGCTTTCATAGCACTGATATATAAGGTTTGAATACATAATTGATAGGGAGATGAAAGTCGCACGGTGCCGCATGCGGCTTTGCACAATGCACAAAAGCCGCATGCAGCTCATGTGGCTTTTGTACAAACTCTCTATTGTAAGTGATTTCGGACTTCCACATGTCGGCCATCCGGCCCCACCACAACGGCATGGCATACAACATTGATAGAAAGTGGTACTTAATGGAATACATGTATGCAGTGATCACGACCATGATGGTGCATCCAGTCCTGGAAATCTCACCGATTTCAGAGAGGGGAGTCTTATGTAAAAGGTCATCAGAGCCGAGAACATTGAACACGATGAAAAGCCTTGCCTGGAACACTTCGCAGTATCCCATTGAGATATGGCGGCCACCTAACACTGAGCCGATCAGAAGGTTGATACAAAGGGAAAGACTCACCGTGAACTCGCTATTGTGACCGGCAGATATAGAGCATAAGACGTGGTTGTACCTGCGGCGCTGCAGACAAAGAAGCCTGATCCTGATGATCCACCAGTGCTCGTATACTGTGCAATTTCGTTCAATTCGGCACGGGTTGTGACCCGTGACCCAAAATACCGATTCGGCACTTCGGCAACCAACGAAGTTTGGCGTGACACCTCCAAAAAATTTGGCATTCAAGACGGAAATTTTCGAAATTCTGCCTTTTTGCACCATCCGAGGGAGATTTGGCCCGGATGTCACGCATTTTACATTCGGCACTGGGTGCCGTGACCTGTGACCGAAACCAAAATTCATCGCGGCACAGGGGGTGCGTGACGCGTGACCGCCGAATTGAACGAAATTGCACAGTATGTGAGAGGAGTTTTAAAATAGAGATTTACACCAGACCGTTGTCGAAAACAGAGTAGAAACCTTTAATCGAGCTTGATTGAGGTTACATGATATTGCGCGGCATACCGGCGGAAAAGTTGAACGCTGTGGATGAAGAACATCGCCCAGGAGAAGTATTTGTAACTAGAGCAGATGTTGGAACTAACATTTCTGTGTGCGAGTTTATTAAAGCAGAACTCTTAGATCTTCGCTTGATCGAGGTCTTATGTCGGGGCTAATTAAAGAGCTCCAGTACTTGCGATGTGTTGAGGAGCGAGGTGTTTGAGATGAGAACCAGCCTGGGAACGGAAGGCAAGAGGAATAGAGGGCAAGGGGAGAATGGTGGTGGCGACATAATGGGGGGAAGGAAAGGAAAGCGAAAAATGATTGATTCGACAGACATCTACTCTATAAGTGGGCCTTGAACGGCCTCATTGGCCGCGGCGTGAAGGTAGCGGAGCGCCTGCCGCCCGCCAGAGGCGCCCAAAGTTAAGCTCTGATGTTCAAAACTAAATGCTCGAGGCGACCACAACAATGGGACCCAGTGTTGAAATAAAGTGACCACGGCCTTCACTCGGGAGATAGCAGTTGACCCTCGCAAACGTCCAGGGAATCGATTCGATAATTACTACGTACTTATACAATATCTGAACAGGAACCAATGTAACTAAAGTGGAGTGGGAGAATTAAACCAACTGAAGAGGATGTAAGGTACAAGGGGCGGAATACGACACTAGACATAATGAATGCAAGGGGAACAAGGAGAAGTTGCCTTGATACGCCAGGCGGCGGCGGTGAAAGCGAGTGACGGACTCGAATTCCAACACCCAGGCACCGAAGGAAAAAAAGAGCGGGTTAGGAAGGGACAAACAGGTACAATGTGATTCGAGGCATCTGCTTAATATACGAGGAATAGTAAAGGAGAAGATGACACCGCGAACACACAAAATCCGTATAAAAACAAACTGGAGGGCTGCTAGACATCCAGAACCTGTGCTTCCAGCCATTCCCAGAGCTTCTGTCCAGCATCTGGATCAACGCTGTCCGGAGCAGCTTTTCCTATCTTTCCCCAAGGAATCAGGAACTACGATAGCAGAATAAGATGTGACGGTTAAGGCGATGGGTGCAACAGGAAGTAAGTACCTTTCCATTGAAGCTCTCACCTTCTGGGGAGGTGCCTGCATACAACTGGGTGAGAGCCCCCCATTCTGGCGGATATATTTGTACCGCTCTCTGTGGTTTACGATCAACGGTTCATAAGGATTAATACAGCGACTGAAACTTACTATCATCCAATAGAGATATCCGCGCGTTACGTGTTTTGTCAAATTTGTATCCTTCAGGTTACCTGGGACTTTTTTCAATCATGGATGAATGGATAAGATCTTCAGAGCCTACCTGGGTTGAGAGACGTGGAGATAATGCCCTCAGTTCCATACCGACGAGCAAGCTCTGCCGCGAAAACCACGTTTCCCTATGGGGTCGTTGAAATCAGAGGGATAAGATCGAACAAAATATGTTCATACCCATTTGCTTTGACTATACAGGTTCACCGGAGTTTGCTTTCTTCTGGTGGGGCCGTCTTCGAAAGTATCGAAATTGATTTTGGCGAGATAGCTGGTACTGGATGATGTATTAACGACGCGGCTTTTTTCACCAGAATCAGCTACTGCAGCCAATAAAACCGGCATGAGAAGCTTTGTTAGGTAGAAATGTCCTGCATTATGCGATGAGTGAATGGAACAGCAAATTCGACGCACACAAACCAAGAACATTAACACCGAAGCACAAATCATGGCCGGCGGTGGTGACATCGTTTGCTGGCGGCAGCATAACTCCACTACATTACAAAGATAAGTTGAGTCACTCGCATCAACTCAAAAACTCGCCCATTGTTGAAGAGGATATGAAGGTGCTTTTCTTTTCTGTGTGAGAGCAAGTTAGCGAACCGAGTCAGCGAACGGGGAGGTAATTCACTCCATGAATTCTGAAACCGCCGTTTTAACGGACGGAAGAACGGCTAGGTCTAATCGAATGAAGTGGGCCGTCTTCCCCATAGATATTCGCAATTTCTCTATGACATCTTGGGCGCTCGTGCGGTTACGAGCAAGTATGTAGACTTTGGCATTATGCTCTAGCAAAGCCTTGAACGAGCATCAGTGTCAATAAGGGAAGGCTTGCAAAAATGGCTCTATTTGCCTTAACCGTCTCTCTTCCTATCCCAGAGTTGCCCCCGGTGACAATGACCACTTTGCCAGAAAGGTCTGGTATGTCGGCCGTGCTCCACTTTGGCTTCCCAGAGAGGTAGGCTTGACTGAAAACGGCGAGGTAATTCCCTAAGGTATTGCCCATGAGATTGCAGGTCGACGGAAGATGCAACGCGGCTGCAGTGAGAATTGCGCTTATAACCTGCCGTAATCTCGACATCGACCGGATCATTTGAGGTCCTACAAGCAGTGAGTTTCTCGTACAACGATTTCCATAAGCGGCCGCCCTCTCCCACGGTCCCTATCCACAATGGGATCACGGTGGAAAGCAAAGCTAGTCGAAATTCATCCAAACTTGGTGGAAAAACTATTTCCAAGCTCGCGCGGCACCGTACAAGAATTACGTGGTCATAAAATTCCTTACCAGCGCCCGAGCGCTCACGAGATCGCGGCGTTGCCTATCTGAGGAGCGTGAGTTTGTGTGAGATGCGATGTCACTGTCCGCCCACGAGCCCACGGCGTTGCCTATCTGAGGAGCGTGAGTTTGTGTGAGATGCGATGTCACTGTCCGCCCACGAGCCCACGGTGTTGCCTATTCTGAGGAGCGTGAGTTTGTGTGAGATACGATGTCAGTTGTCCGCCCACGAGACCGCGGCGTTGCCTATCTGAGGAGCGTGAGTTTGCGTGAGATGCGATGTCAACTTTCCATCAACCCGGCGTTCCTGACTCCTGAGTGGGACCGTGCCGTGTAATTCTACCTACCTACCTACCGACCATCAGCGGGTGTATTTTCGTTAACAGATGCACCATTATCCCCGCGGGGCCGCTACGCCGTTTTTTTTTTCGTCATTTTTGGCCAGTTCTCGAGTCGGAGGGAACCTTTCGTATGACCCCTTTGGGACACTGTGACCTACGAGATTTTTCGAGGCTTGTGACCTGTGACCCTACGAATTGAAGGAAATCGAACAGTAATTCAACCCACTGGTATTTACGGTAAACTTTCCGCCAAACGGCAGATGAAATGATGACAATTTGCAATTGTTCTGGATTCACTGCATTCCCACCCCATGGGAACAGTGATTGTTCTAGGGATAACAGGACCAAAATCATATGCATTGGGATCATTGACGATCTCCATATATGGCATTGATTATGATTCTCACACATCTATGGCTACAGGGATGCGGACATCATTTACGAGTACAATGGTGCTAGAATTATGAGAATTGATGAAGAATTGAGAGATATACTATCATATAGGCGATATATGCAAATGATCATTTCTTGAGAAAAAAAAAATCACATGCGCCCTAAGTTCCGCAAGTAGCAGTAAACTTTCCACTAACGTCGTACCACCTCAGTGCCGTGAGATCATCAAACTTCCCTTCGCAAGAGGTTCTTTTACTCGGGTTGGCAAGACCTTCATCAGTGGCCTGTAAAGGTGTGCTCTCAACGATTTTGGCCCACCTCAATCGGAAGGCATTACTTAACCCACGTTGACGCGAGTATTTTTCACCGAACATGGGCTGTTCCTACCAATTATATCCAAAGTTGTCAAAAATCTTCCAGCCACGAGTTACAGCACTACGTAACTGTACATCGAACGAACCTTCTCAACAACTCAACAATCTGAAACATCACGGGTTCCCATTGCGCCTTTCTCCTGACGCATCTCACAAATCAGGTCGAAACCAGACAGTACCGTGGCGACAGAGACCGGAGATGTCATCACAGCCCAGACGGCATAGCATTGCAGCACCCACTCCGTCGACGACGTAGTGTGTTCCTCTGCCATCAACGCAGTAAGGACCATGTGCGATACGAGCATCGCACCAGCACCCGATTCTGCACGCGCAAACGTCGCAGCACTTGTCTTCCGTTGCAATGATCGCAGCGCGTCGGATCGCGGACGCGCGCGCCACGGCGCGACAACTAACCACATTCACAGGGAGCCCTTCAACGGCGTGAATTTTGTCGCTCGCGGCAGCTTCCAGTGCGGCTTTGAAGGACATCGTGCAGGTCAGGCAGAGTTCCGGAAGCACGCTCTCGGAGATTTCTGGGGCGGGAGTCACTACATTCAGGCCACTCCGCGGCGCAGCTTGCCGAGCTGCACCGCCATGACGCGCGCTGAGCCGAGGTGCCGCGACAGAGTCTGCCGCGATGATGGCGGCAGACCTACTGACGCGCTATACTGCCATGCGCCGAGACGAGGTCGGCAGACTACGCCGCGCTTTGTGTCCCACCTCCGACCGATCTCGGTACACCCTGCCTACCTTTGCTGGACCTCTCCTGCCCTGCGTCCCGGCCTTGACATGTTATGTGCTGTTGACCGCCTGGGAATATTCTCACCGCTTAGCTTTGATGAGGACTATTTGAGACTCCGTCACCTGGTGTTGCTATCGTATCAGTGCAGTGGGTGGCTGCCACTCACGCACGCTCTTCCTCTTCCCCTCTCTGCTTGATTCGCTGGAATTGAGGCTGGTATTTATTTATTTTTTGCATAGGTATCCGCTGTCTTCAACTGCCCCGAGGTCCGATCTAGCAGCTATGAGAAAGGAAGCGTCGGCTGTATCGGCGAGATCAGTCGATGATGTGACAGTCTGATGTCACTCAGCTGGCAGGACGCACAGAACCTGTCGATGGTGAGTACTTACTTATCTTGACGATTTGAATACCAGATGTGAATTTGGAAATGGAGGCAGACCGCGGCGGACTATGTCCGCCCTCGGATCGGTCGCGCTCAGCCGCGACGCCTCGGGCGCACCTTGGGCCGCGGAGGGGTCTGAATGCAGTGAGTGGGGACGTAGGCAAAAGACAAACGATCTACGAGTTTGTGAGAGGTCGCATCCGTTGTTAAGCGATCCTTTCCTTCTTCTCTGCCTCCTCCCTCGCGATCTGTTCCTTCCTCTCGAGCTTCCACACCACTCGTTCCAACCCGCGGTTCTTGAGCTCCGTTGCGGCGGCAATGTTCGCCTCCTCGTCCTCCTTCTCATCCGGAACATCGTCTGTGTCTGGAGAATCCACGTGGTGCAATAGGTCCACCGCATCAACGTAGTCCATGGATTGGAGGTTGCCCCGCTCAAAGCGCTGGCACAACTCCGCAATTGGTGGCAACGGGACGTCGCTTCCACCATGTCGTCTTGCGCGGTACGCAAATTCGCGTCTGCTACGGCCACCTCCGCTTCCGCCTCGCCCTCGAGCTCAATAAGATCCCGAATATACTTCAGGAAATCGGGCTCGATGCGCGCGCGCTCCAATGCCTCCAGCGACAACCCTCCGATGATTCCCTCTCGCATCTCCTCGATTTCCGACATCAGGCGCTCGACACGTTCCTCGGTAGTGTCCATTGAGGACTCGCGGCTGATGCGGGTGTTGCACAATTGTTGCGATTGTTGCAACATGGTGGATGGAGGAAGAGAAGAAGTTTTTTATCAACATCCCACGATCACATGACTTATGATGAACTTCACAGTTCCTCACGACCTCTTCCGTTATGTTACATCACCTTTCCGTCATCCCGTTTTCAGCATCGTATTCCTCTTGTTCTTTGTTCCTTGGGGGCAAGGAACCCTAAGAGGGGGATACTGTTACGACCATGCACCTTCCGATCCTTTTCCAGCCGTTTACGGCCTTTCCGGCTATGGCCGTATTTACAGTCGTTACGGCCACACCAACTCTCCGTTGCTCCGGCTTGTTCCATTGACGCACAGCCCTTGGGGTTTTCGCAATGAAGGTCTTCTGAGTGTTCCCCAAATCAAACATATGACTTATATGCATCTATGCTTCTCTCTTATTGTTCTTATTGTCTTTCTCTGTACTTATTGTCTTTACATACTTCTTTCCGCATTAGACTTATCTCCGTATTTAGTATAAATACGTATTATGTTCTACTGTATCTTTAGTTGAAAATTAACATGCTTTGCCTCCGCATAGCTCCGTGGTCTGATTTCCGTCCTCTACGTCTCTGAGCCAATTTAGTTGGTGTACCCAATCCTCTACGTGGTATCACTTCCAGCCCTTTCCATCCTTCCGGCCTTCCGTCCTTCCGGCCTTTTCTGACACGGATATAACAAGTCCACCAATTGGGCCGAAGTAGTGGGGCTGCCCACTGGTGGAAAATAAATGGTGGGGAGGCCCACCATAGGAGTGGGGAAGCCCACTGTAGGAGTGAGAAGCCTACTGTAGGAGTGGGGCAGCCCCCAGTAGGAATAAGTGAGGTGAGGCTCCCTACCAGTATGGGGGGCAACCCACAGCTGTGTACACAGTGGGTGGGGTGGCCCACCATAAGAAAAAGGAAAGTGGGGCAGCCCACAGGAAAAGTGGAGTAGCTACAATTTAAAAATGTATTATAATCTAAGTAAATGTTTTGCAGTATTCTGTTGTGATTTCGCTCGTTTTAAGCTTGTGCACCAGACTGTTAGGTGAGTTGGTTACAATCCACTGGGCTTGTAGGCTACAGTGGCTAGCTTATATACTACAGATTGTATCTAGAATATTCCACTGCTCTCGAGGTATCTTACTAATGTCATCAGTAAGCCCTTGGCGACACTTTGGGCTCACATAACAACATTTTCAACAGCCGTGGGTGCAGGCGTGCAGAATAGAAGGGGTGTGGGTGCAGGCGGCGGAATAAAAGGGATGTGGGTGGCAGGCATGACATGGAGTGGGTGCAGGTAGCAGGCATGTGGAATGGGCATGGGTGGCAAGTGTACCGAGAATAGGTATAGGTGGGTGCATGTGGCAGGCACACGGGAATGTGTGTGGCTGGCAGGCATGCAGAACAGGTGCAGGTCTAAGTGTGGAGAATAAAAGGGGGAGTGAAGGTGGGTGGCAGGTACACAGAATGGGCGTGGGTGCAAGCATGCAGAATAAAAGGGGACGCAGGTACAGGCGTACAGGCACACGGAATGGGTGCGGCTGCATATGTGATTCCTGGCTAGAATAATAGCCTCAAAAAGCTGCTTTCAGGATCACTGTAGAGCACAAAACAGCCCAGAAATGAGCCAATTTTTTTTTTTCAGCGGGACTGGTACCAGGGGTCCTACTCAAAAGTGGGGCAGTGGGGCACCCCATAAATTTTTTGGTTCCGCTGTGGCAGGAGGGGCTCCCCGCTTGAAAGAAGTGTGGGCAGGCCCACATCCAGTTTTTTGAAAAATGTGGGCTGCTCCATTGGGGACATTTACAAACTCGTAAGTCAGTCCATATTATCTTGTTCGTCAGTGCTGTTTTCGATATTCGTCAGTGCCGTTGATCTTTGTCATTCTGTCGCGATGTTAGCAAGCCGCGCCGATCTTCTCGGTTGACAAGATGTCTGTGATGTCATTACTTGCCTTGGCGTAGAAACCGTGTACCCATCTTCACGCTCACGTGGGATTCCTTCAACAATCTCGATTCAAGCATAGGAGTCAATTTACGATTGAGCAACATATCAACTAACGATCATCGACAAGGTGTGCGTATGCAGGCTATTCTAACTTGAACTCCTTGGGGTTCTCACGCGCCAGATCCCGAGCCCACCAACGATTCCCTCCTGCGGCCAGCTCCCAGTCAAGGTTCAGCTCTTTCTCTCCACCTTTCTTGGCACATTTCGGTGCTTTCCCCTGGCCGTAGTGATGGCGCCGAGGGGCTGTGGGTTTATTAGTACAAACCCACCGAACCACCGATCAAAAACCACTTACCGGACAAAATCTACCCAAGGATCGCGTGCTAATTCTTTTGGTTGCATCGAGAGATCTCTGGGCATAAAATGTCAACATCGGAACATCACCGTTGCGAAACATACGTGAAGAAATCGAGCCGCTGCTCGAAGGTGGCCAGTTGTGGCGGATAGTTCAGTGGTTCGCCGTACTGGGCACGCGAGAGATCGTTGGAGGAAGGTCCAGGTTGAGGCTCAAATGCCTGGCGGTAACTACCGTGGGTTTGATACAGGATCGACTGTGCAAACGCCTCCGGGAGCACCATACTACCAGCGTGAGACGTGTGACAGTGTGCCGGAGGGCCGAAAGAAAGCGCTGTATTGTAGCTGGGGGCCGACAGCCAGGGTGACAGCGGTGATGTAGATGGGAAAGATACCATAGAAGCTAGCCTGCATCACGAAGGGTGAGACCAGAACAGTGTGAGCGGGGCGCATGCATTGAGTTCGCCGTCATCGTGGCTCCCGCCCTCGACCCCGTTCCATTCCGACACCTCGGTGCCGCTGAAGTTGCTGTGCAGCCCATGTGCGCCTGCGCCGTACATTTGAAAGACAGCTGGGGGGGGAAGATTGAAAGAACCTGCCGGGCTAGAGGAGGAGACAAGCTTACCCATACAATCCGTCTAACGCCCGACGCGCTCGTTGTGGGGCGGCGGTGTGGAAGCAAAGGAGCAAGCGGCGGAATTACACGGATCCATGGCACCTACCAAATTAGGATGATCTCCGCCAAGAGATCCGGACTGACGAGGTTGCACCGTCGGCTCCATCAACTGACGAAGAGTGAAGCTCGGCTATCCAGACCGACGAAGATGCCCATCAAACTGACGAAGATGGACACGCACACTGACTTACGAACTTGTATACTACCCGCTCCATTGGCAGTAGGGTAGCCTATGAAATTAGGTATCCCTAGGGTCATTTAACTCTAGGAAAATATATATAACCCTATGGGTACCCAGAAAGGGTAGCCTGAGGTGCCCCACCACCCCACTCACTCCACTCTTGAAATTTTGCCCTTGAAATTTGGAACTTAAAACCCGCTTCGAATATTCTCTATTGTGGGCGATTAACTTTCAGTTGGGGTTTAGTCCTGGGATTATTTAGGTTGCCTTGGATTCAATCGGAAAACCGGAACCCGCTACTACATGTGGAGCCCACCTTATGATGGACATGCACTTCGCTTCTATACCCAGAAGTCCAAGACAGAAGGAGCCACCGCTGACAGAGGAACTCATTTATTGGAATACAGGACTACCTATCAAGTTCGTTCGCCCCTCTCACCTTTATTGGGGGCTACATATACGATTGTGGCAAGTAAAAAGTACATTGTCATATCGAACCGATGTATTTTATGACATGATATCGCAGGGCTTGGAATCAGAAAACGCAAGACGGTGCGCAGAAATGATGGCGGCAAGACGGAACCGAGGGAGGACCATATTTGAGAGTTTTACATCCGTAGTGTGTGTTTCTTGACACAACCATCCTAATATGAGGTCAGAATTGGCCGGTTGTTCATGATTTTCAACTCACCGAATGTTTCAACCTCGGTGGTGATATGCACGTTGGCCGAATGGACGCCTACTGTAGATCCATCTCTAGCAGTAGTAGAGATCTGGGCCGAGTTCCTTCGGTGGTAGAATTCGAGATTGATACCCGACGTTTCGAGAGTTTGTATCTGGCGCTTGCGGCCGTTTAAATTTGCGAAAACAATATTGGCGTACCTGGTCTTCATGAGTTTTACAATACGAAACTAGATGTGATACGTACAATTTCCCGCCGGTGTAGACTCTAAGAAACGAGAACTGAGATCAGATGGATATCATACAAAATTCAAAAGGGAAAATATTACGGTGGTAAATCGAGGAAGGTGTTGGGGTACTTTGAAAACATAATGATATGTAGCGCTGCTACGGCGACGGGAATAACTCCGCTTTGAATAGTACGCATGATGAGACGATTCAGTAGAGTGTTCGTCTCGGCCAAGTCGTTCTTGGATTTTGAAAACTGTGGAATACCATGGGACCATCATCCAAGACCACGGTAGACGCACTTACTATATACACTAGGGTTGCTGCAATACTGAGATCGCAAACGAAACAGCTAATCAACCACATCTGTGGCTGGTTTAGCATCGTCCCTAGTCGAAGATTTTCAAACCGGTTTTGAATCCCCAACTTACCAGAGCAAGCCATTTGTACTTCACCAATTGAGCCGGATCGTTGTTGCTGTGCAGACAATACTGTGGCAGTCAAATAAAGATAAAAAAGACGCGTGTGGTAAAGGGAGCTAACTGACTTCCACAGTGAGGGCCAGCGCACTTGCACATTGGATGAGAGAAAGCTAGGAATCGTGAGCGCATAATTCACAGTAACCATATGAAGTTTGATTAAGCAATTTGCGTTTCAACACATAATCCGGCTCAATCAGTGCTTGTTTATCATCTCGCCGGGTAAGGCACAACACCAACATTATTATTCAAATAGGCACATTGATTAACCTACGGCCTCTCGAAGCAACTATCTAACCCACCAGAACACAGACCAGAAAGGAGGGATGGTACTGAACTGCCGATTAACACAGCGGTGTTCCTGGATTATAATTATCAAAACGGTGTTTCAAACCAAAACGAGCTCACCGTTGATTGACAGAGGACAGAGAAGACCCCCTGAACAGATTAACAAAGCAGAACAGTTTGCGATCTGCTGAACCGCGTGTGAAACCAAAACAAGATCAGTGTTTATTGAAAGAGGACAGAGAACCAGCTGAGCGGATTAACAAAGCAGAACAGTGTTCGATCTGCTCAATTGTGCATGCAACCAAAAAAAGCTCACCCTTTATCGAGAGAAGCCGGCCTGAGCGGATTAACAAAGCACGATCTGCTCAACCGCGCACGCTCACAAAGGCTGTGTATAAAAGTGATTCAGTAAACGCGAGACAAAGGAAGGGTGGATGTTACGCATTCAATGCTTGGATCAAACGGTGGACGCCGTAGAGAATTCGAAGCCCTTGGTTGAATTTGCTTGTGCTTCCCGAAAACACTGAATTATCTAGAACGACACGAAGAGTAAAATCTGTTCGGTATATACCCTAACTGGATGCTCACAGGCTATAATGGCCCAGCCGGCGAGGACCAGTTTCGATGTCGCTTGGTCGACTCTCTCGCCCACGCAAAGGAATAGTAAGTGGCAGAGTCTTGAGGGCAAAAATAGAGGGATTCACCCGGATCGGATTGTGTGCATGAACCTAACCGCGAAAAAGAACAAATGTGAGCATCATTACATACTTTGGCGAGCTTTTCGATTTACCAGACAGCCGTCGCAAGTGGGATGCAGAAGGAGGCTCTGTGTAATCGCTGAGGCTGGGTTAGCAGATAGGGAAATCAGTTGTGCGGTGGTCAGCCGGTCCGTCCGATTCTCCCAAGTCCTCGCAGCATCTCCCGGGTGGAGCAGAGTCGACGAGGAAGAAACATGCTTCCTGAGCCCTGAATTTCAATGCCTTTGAAGACTTTGTTAGTTTTTCCGATAAATCTGTGAATCTGTGTGCCATGGGGTCGATGAAAGGGCCAGGGATGGGTGGATGGAGGATGAGGATGAGGGTGATTGAGAGAAAGGTTTCCAAGGCGGCAACGGCAGTTCCAAAGTTTTGGGCCATCAAACGAACCTGAATCTCCGCGGCCTCATGGCCGTTTTAACCCGTCTTCCATCAATGACTAGAATGTAACGGCCCTGAAGGGCTGATCAAATAAAAACCGAATCTGACTGCGAATATCAATCGAAGATCTGAAAAATGTGGTATTCAGACCGGAGTTTTCCGGCCGAGCGAGATGCGCCATGGGTCCGTTAACTTGAAGAGTCATAGATGCCATCATAGATCAGATGGTTAGTTTACTCAAGTTCGCTTGCATCATTCACACATTTCATTGAAGCCAACACTAGTTAAAATTTGAAGGCGTGCAGAGGCCATACATGGGTCGGTTCCAACACTGCAGTGTGTTTCATCGACCAAAATTCACCCCAAGTGTTTGTTTGTAAATATATGTACCCAACAAATGCTTGAGTACTGTGGCAGTGAATTTATTCTTTAGCTCGTGTTTGTGCATTTCCTATTCACCGCAGTCCGGAGTCATGTCGTTTGCAACCCTGGCGGTCACTGTAACCCGACCCTGCCAATTGATCCAGAAGATCATTGTTTCAAGTTTATCAACCAACATAATTGGTCCTGCGTTTCGAGTTCTTTGACCCTGAGAGGCGATTCCGGCGTCTCCCACACGCCCTGTCGCCTTCCCTTCCGCCCACTGAATTTCCATGGTTCACAAATTCGCTCACCTCTGTCATTTACTCCTCGATGAACACTGTGGGTGTATCTCAAGCTCAGAGGATGTCTCCTCTGGTGCCGCAAGATATGAGGCCGCGCAATTTTCGTTGTCACCTGGCATCTGGAGAAGATTTCTACTCGACGACGACGTCAATATTGGTCAGTGCCTTCAACGCCCACCTTCGCCCCTCACTTCCCTTCCTTTCGTTCGCTCTTCCCCCTTCTTTACTTTCACTCCTTCCCTCCTCACATCCATCTTGTATGCAATGAAGTCTTCCTCCTCATCCCCTCCCTTTATCTCGTCTCATCTGTAAGATTCTGACACGTTTTTTAATCGCTCTCGGGATCTTGATCTATGTTCGCAGCACCTATATCTTTGAAGCTCCACGCGACCCTCATTGCCAGTCGGTTTTCTTGTTTAGCTTCAGTTCTATCTCTACTCACATCGAATCATTCCAGACCTCCTCAACACTGCCTTCAGCAGGTCCTCGCTCCAAACAGTGAATTATCGCCTCCCCGATTAGTGTCTCGCACGTTTCCTTCGAATTTGGCTCACCTCTATGTCATCTTGCTTCGACTCTATCTTCTACTCCCCCAATGATTCTATCTTCTAAGACTGAATAACAAGCTGGCCAGCTACTTATTTTATGATGAGACTTCCATTCCTTCCCCTCTATGTTCATTGTTTGACAAGTTCTTCTCTTGCAGGCTTCTACTTTTCAACCGATCTCAACGCCGCTTAAACCACCGGTCAATGGTTGATATTTTACTTCGACGGGTCAATTTGTCGAGTCACTGTCACTTATGTATACGCGCCGGCCTCGCTGCCATACCCGCCGACCCTACGAGTTCAAGTTTAATCACCAGCTCTCTGATCACCCCTTCAACGGACTTCTTCTTCACATCGACATCTTGGACCCCTCTATCGTATCCAACTTTCTCAACCATTGAACTTTGATCAAGTTTCACTCAATCCACCCTCCTTCTGATCCACCGACTCAAATGATTCATCTTCGAGTTCCACCACAATTTCCGATTACGTGACACGGCAACTTCATTTTCCCATCAACCCTGTCCCGTTTCTCGACACAGCAATGTCCGCAATATATTGCGGCTATGGTTAGCCTTCGTCTTCAATTTGTTCCACTTTGATACACTAATGGTATTCCAGTCTTGCTACCGTGTCCGCTGACCGACAAATTCAAGTTCAACACAAAACGCAATGCCGTGTCGGACCAACCTCCCAACCTACCTTTCCAGCGTCAATACATCAGACCTCTGGTTAATGTTGTACTTCTTCAGCTGTTTAAACGTCAATTCACTCATATTTGATCCAACTGCCGCGCTCGCGGACCCTCAGCAATCTTAAACCACCCCGGTTCCACTTCGAGTATTCAACACCCGTGAGCCAGCACCTTTCTTTTCTTTTCACCTCTTCTCCATGTTTCAACCTCTCCTAGATCATTTCTGTCATGTGCTCATCTTACTGCGCAATTTCGTTCAATTCGCGGTCACGCGGTCACGCACCCCCTGTGCCGCGGATGAATTTGGTTTCGGTTACGGTCACAGCCCCCAGTGGCCGAATGTAAAATGTGTGACATCAGAGCCAAATCTCCCTCGAGGTGCAAAAAAGGCAGAATTTTCGAAAATTTCCGTCTTGAATGCCGAATTTTGGAGGTGTCACGCCAAACTTTGTTGGTTGCCGAAGTGCCGAATCGGTGTTTTGGTCACGGGGTCACAACCCGTGCCGAATTGAAACGAACTTGCACAGTATATCGTTGTTTCCACAACGCCTCAGCATTCACAGTCAGCCATACACTTCAACCATTTCTTCAGTGACTCACCCATTCTTAACAGACCATCATCGTCCAAGTCCAACTCTCTGATGATCTCCTGACTTCTTCTGACTTTCTGGTAAGCCTTTCTCTCAATTATCGAGGGTTGATCATGTCAAGCCTGTGGTATTGCATCCACGGTCGTTTTTTCAACTGGCTCAGATTGGCCCAGGCTCATCCATTTCCCGCGAATTAAAAGATCCTCGCGTGCTTTCCTGTATGATCTGTTAAACACTGTTTTGTTAATCTGTCACCCTCCGCCCATGGCAGTTGGTAATTGAAGTCGTCTGGCTGATTAGTTTCAATGTTGTTTCGTTAATCAGCTGACATTGTCCCGCTGCCCGGTAGCCTGGTGCGGTTTTGAACGGTGTTTTCCTAATCCTGGTTCAGAATCGCTGATTAAGTACCCTGCTCGTCACCGTTGTCGGCACGAATGAGTGACAAATTCATTAGTGTTAGGTCTCAGCACCGTCTGTTCAAATGATCAGTGATTAAGTGGGATTTTGCGTTGAGACGGGAATTGTTTAAGCAAACTTCATATAGATTCAACTATGTTATCCCAAGCGCACTGTAATAATCAACGCCGTGATACATCGAATGATTCGACCTCTTCCAAGAAGACCAAATTCGCCTGGATTCGATCATTCGAGATTCGAGTGGTGACGGACACAAAGACCAACCATGCAAAGAATATTTTGAACCATGGATGCCACTAAACCTGACTCAGTGTCGGTGATGAAAAGGTGTCTGAATGCATACCAATACCGTCCTCGATAGGAATAGCGATCATGGTCCACGGCGTATCGATAAATACGAGTGGATTGCCCCATTCAAGGACGAACATGACCCAGCAGGTTTGAGTAGTCATTACGGTCTGCAGCAGTTCCAAGAGGAACAGGCTTATGGCTAGAATTAGTAGTTTAAAATCACAGCGGCAGATGGAAGAGGATGAAAAGCACCCAACGCTCGAACAAACTTTCCGTCAGTGTTGTAATACCATTGCATGTAAGTATCTGTGGGGCTGTAAGTCAGATAGATGTCTGTGGGACGCAGTGAGACCGGGACGTACAAATTTGGATGACAAGAACACCTAAAAGACCCCAATTCAAAAAGCCGGTAATCAACTGAGATTGCAAGAGGTAAGAGGGAGAAACACATCCAAACCCACGCTCACCATAGGGCCCGTCCTGTTAAACACCCATTATCGCGGAGGACTGGAGAGTGCGAAAACAAGCTAACTCAAGGACGTAGGGTGCACCCACATTGAGCATCTCTCAGGGCCGATTGAAAGGGCGTAGGGGAATGAAAGCACTAATGGAATTGTGAGTGGAGAAGTGGGCACAATTTACGCAAACATAGAGCTCCTATTTTATAAACTCTGCCAAGGGGGGCGACAACGGTGAGGATCAAACACTGTCCCGGGTCCTCTTTCCATTCACCGATACAAGTCTATAGTTGGAACCGTGTAAGTCTCCAACTATTTCCATTTATAAACGTTTACAAATGGGGAAAATCGCTTCTCTTTTCGTCAAGTCTACCTCGGTAGGAAAACGGCAAACAAACCGTTTATGCGCGGTTTAAACGGTTGAAAATGTGAACGACTATTATGGGAGGGGGCATAATTCAAGAGCCCATTGGTATTAAAAATTTCCACATGTTTGCAATCACCTCGATTTGCTCTTTCTTTCTCATCCTGCCGGGCGTTCGCGTCGAGCCTACCCAATTTGGTCTTGTCTTCTCATGATCACTGTGAAATAGCGACGGCGATCATCGTCTAGCTCTGGTACCTCTCAGAGGCCAGCTTTCGCGCGTTCATTAGCCGCTCAAAAGACGAGTCCGTCTATCTGTCAAGTTGTTGCGCTTTCCTCCTCCCCCATTATTGATCATGATTCCGCCGGGTTCACCGATCAGCTGGATCGTTATGTCCGTTATGTGGCAACAGCCACCTACTAAACGCGTTATTCACCCAAGACTGTGTCGCACGGCGATGGCCATGATGGCAACTGTCAAAGGGATATCGAATGCCAAGGACGTAAAGCAAACAGTAATGGACGGAGAAGGCCATAAGGTTTGTGTTCGCGGGGCCTTGTTGCACTTGCAGTGAGTGCAGGACTTGCAGTAGTCGCTAGACGAAACTACGCGTTTCCGGCCAGGCGTATTCACGCCGGACGAGAGCCAAGGTACAGGTTCTGTCCAAAATGGCCGGAGAGTATGTGATCATGCTTATTTTGCAGGACACGTACGCGGAATATATCAGGTGTATCACCCGAAACCTGGGGGAGCATAGATCCGATTGCTGAGAAGAAGAAGACCGGTTGGATCCATGGTCCAGCACTGTGGAACCGGAAGCGCCGGAAGTCGCGGAAGCGATACCGGAAACTGCAGCTGGGTCGTCAGGATAGTGGGAAATGATTTTGTGGTGCAGCGAGTCAACATCCATGACGAGGGATGCTCGGAGACAAACGTCCTCGAGGGAGGTAGCGATTTAGCGATGCGGATAACTGATCGGAAGTGAAAATGGGCCGGAAGTTCTGAGGATTGATCTGGCTGAAGGCCATATCCCCCTCTTTAGGGTAGACGTCCCATCATCTAGTTAATGCATCGGGTTTACCTCCGAGCTTTCCGGGTCGGAACCGGATAACCATATTGAAATGGCAAAGGTATTCGGACCAGCATACTTGCCGATGGGTAAGGACTTTAGTTGAGGCGAAGTATTCCAAATTCTTGTGGTCCGTGACAACGTCGACAGTGAGAGGGGCACCCTCAACATAATGACGCCAATGAGTAAGCAATCAAAATTAGCGAGGAGTTCCTTATCGTGCATGTCATAGTTGAGTTCTGGAGCTGTAAGGGTGCAGCTCCGGAAGGCGACGGGATGGAATTCACCGTCGTCTCCAAGGATGGAGAGAATGCCCGCAATGGCGTAATCGGATGTGTCCGTCTCGACCATAATCTGACGGCCGGGAATCCAGTGATGGAGTACCGGAGCAGCGGTAAAAGCGCTTTTGAGAGTGTCGAAGGCCGCTTGACAAGCAGGTGTCCAATCCCACCGTTTGCCAGTACTGGGTGAGGTGGGTGAGTGGAACGGTAATGCTGGAATAGCCGTAAATGAAGCGCCGATAAAAGTTACAAAAACCAAGGAAGGACTGGACATCCTTCACTTTCCGAGGGTACTGGCCAATCTGTAATAGCGGAAATTTTGTCTGGCACCATGCGGAAACCGTCGGGCGACAGAGTGTAGCTGAGGTACTTGCAAGTGGTGACGCTGAACTCGCACTTGGACAGCTTGCAGAATAATCCAGCTTCGCGTAGACGGTGAATTACCTCGCGGACATGATCTGTATGATTAGCCGGATCGTCGGAGTACACAAGGATATCATCCAAGTATACCATGATGTAAACGTCCAAGAGATCCACGAAGAGGGTGTTAAGGAAGCGCTGGAAAGCAGCTGGTGCGTTGGAGAGACCTTCCAGGAACGACCCGGAAATTGTAGGAGCTGTAATGGGAGCGGAAAGCGGTTTTGTCCTCGTTGCCAGCGGCGACACGGAGCAAGTGATAGGCGTGGCGTAAGTCCAGTTTGGTGTAGATATGCGCCTTTCCAGGAGCGTCGAGGAGATCCGCGATCAGCGGAAGCGGATAACAATCCTTCTTCGTGATGTGATTCAATCCACCATAGTCGATGCAAAGCTGGAGACTTCCGTCTTTCTTCTTAGCGAAGAGAATCGGAGCGCTGCGGGAGGAACGAGACAGATAAATGAAATCTGCCTTGAGGTTCTTGTCGAGGAACTCCCGAAGCGCGGTCAGCTCAGTTGCGGAAAGGGAATAGATGGGGCCGACCGGAGGCTCAGCACCATCGACAGTCTCGATCTTGAGATCGAATTCGCGATGAGGCGGAAGATTTTAAGCCTCAGATTCAGAGAAGACGTCGGCGAAGTTGTGGTACTCGGCCGGAATGCCGGACAAATTTGCAAAGTCCGGCTCGGCCAAAGCACCAAAGCCGTTAGTCTCGTCGACCGGAGATGCGCGGATCGTATACTGGACAGTGCCTTTATCGCAAATAATCGGTGGAAGGCTGCCACATTGACCATAGACACAAGTGGGGCAGAAGTGAACGGACAAGGCGTAGATGCCTCAAACGGAATCTCCATAGAAGGAGCAGATTCAAGCGAAGACGTCAGCGGTATTGATGGGAGGAGAGCCGGGGATACCGGAGGTTTCGCCATCTCCGTAACCGGAGAGACCGCAACAGGAACTGGAATAATTTCCGGGAGTGTCGACACAATAGACTCGTCATAAACAGGGCTGAAATTTAGTGAGGCGTTGCGCCAATCAATCAACGGATTGTAGCGGTGTAGCCAGTTTAGTCCAAGAACCAAGTCACAAGCAGAATCCAGACGGGTGACATAGAATTCCATAGAATGGACATCGCCAGAAGGGAACCAAGGGAGCAATTGAAGCTGTCGGTCAATGATGGATGAGGAGCCGTCGAGATACCGGAGTTTAACCTGGAAGGACCGCATACGGAGAATACCCATTAGATTCGCAAACCCTAGTAGACACAAAACAGTGTGAAGAGCCGGAGTCAATGAGCGCCTGCAAGCAGGAGTTGAATCCGCGGCAACTCGTTGTACAAAAGACGGTGTCGTGTGTAGATTTAGCTCTACAAGAGAATCGGCGGAACCTTGAAGATTCGGCTTATCCCTTATGCTTGATAGGGGTAATATGCTAGACCAATAAATCGAATATTCCGATCAACTGGTGCTATTATTAGACTGAGTGAATTCACGCTCAATCTTAAGACTGTGGGAAATTCTGTGAAAGTTAGGATTAACTGGAGAGAGATAGGTTCACTCACAAAGTGACTGATGGCTTGAAGATAAAATATAACTGATTCGGTCCAATTACAGCTACAAGTGTAATCTGAACGGCTGATTGTGTGTAATGAGGTGCTCAATTACAGCCACTGAATGTGTGTTGTGTGTAATCTGAGTGTTTGATTCTGTAGACTGTTGTGCCTGATTCAATTACAGCGACTGAATGCATGTAATCTGAATAACTGGTTCTGTGTGCCGTGTACTGTGAGGCTGAATGCGTGTTAACTGGTACTGTCTGTGCGTAAGTCTGGGTTCAATTACAGCAACTCTGGTGTGTGTAATCTGAACGTCTGCCTGTAGGAAAATGCTTAGTTCAACTGCAGCGACTGAATGCATGCAATCTGAACAACTGTGTTCGTTCGTAATTCTGGTGTGCGTGGTTCAATTATCAGCAACTGGATGCGTGTAATCTGAACAATTTGTATTTGTTCGTAGTTCTGGCGTGCGTGGTTCAATTACAGCGACTAGATGCGTGTAATCTGAACAATTTGTATTTGTTCGTAGTTCTGGCGTGTGTGGTTCAATTACAGCGACTGACTGCATGTAATCTGAACAGTTGGTACTAAATTGCAGCAGCAATGGTGTGCAATCTAAGTAAAACTCAATTGACTTAGGTGGTGATTCGTGATTCACACAGTGAATGAAGGTTAAAAGGCTTATAGATTTGAGCAGAGGAACAAACTCAAGTTACTAGTAGTGAGGTGATGAGGGGGGGATCTCCTCTCTATCTGTCTATGTGTAGCTACTAACTATGGCGGCCTTTTATACCCATTTCTTAGGCTTGGCAATGACATCATGGTGGAGCTACCCCCAAAGTTATCGTGTTTGAGTGGGGAAAATGACATCATAGTGGAGCTACCCCTGAATTTATTGTGTTCAAGTGGAGTAAGTAGTGCAGACGGTGCCTTACCACAAGGTGTGATGCATAATCAGGGGTGGGAATGTATTGCCTGAAATTGTCAAAGGTCATAGAATCTTCATGGAAATTGTGTGCATAATTCTGAAAGAGGTGTGTGCATAGATCATACTTCATAATTAAAGAGAGGAATGCATGTGGGAATTTGTAAATTGAATGTGCCATATAAAGTCTCAGTGCCTTTGTGACATTGTAATATTATTGGCGAGACAATTTGTGGTGGATGAATATGTCTTAAATCCCAACCATTTTGGGATACGACAGCGCTAAGTTAAATCCATATAGAATGTTGCATGAACTTCACATACCCACAATCTTCATCTCATATGGGTTCTTCTTACTTGCATCCGCCTCAAACTCCTCCACCATCCTCTTCCAGGCCGGCACTCGTTCCCCTTGCTGGAGAGTAAATCCCTCGAACGCCTCGCGCTGAGACTTCTGCTCCTTCCTCGCCGTATCTAGTTGCCGACGTAGAAGCGCCGCTTAACCATTTTCAGCGTTGAGTTGCGTAACGGAGACGGAGCGAGAGATCACTCACGAAGACCTATGGATTTCAGCCAATTCTAAAAATTCCAATGATCGTCGAGCGAATCATGACGTGCACCTGGACCGCTGACGCGAGTACTGGTGGCAATGGCGCCGATGTTTGACCATGGGCGTTCGATGCCCTCGCCATCGGTCTGGCCGCTACCCGGCACAAGATTCAGGGAAAATTTGACCTGGCACCCCAAGGTGTGCGAATGTATGTGCATCTTGGGAAATACAAAGCGGAACATCTCGAGGATGAGTGTCAGCCGCACAAGCTTCGGGAGTTTTGCAAGCCTCTCGAGGAGATAGATCCACCATTGACAGACTATGTCGTATGATATCAGCTTGCGCACCCGGGGATCTTTGTGGCGGATGATCGACCCGAAGATATAATCCATATTGAAGCAACGAATCAGTGCCGGGACGATCCAATCAATACTCTTTAGCATACCGTTCCCCACGCTGCAAGTCGCCCACACCATTCGGTTGGACGAACTCATGCCTTGCGCAGACCCCCATCCCCACGCCCGTCGTACTGTACCCCCTCGAGAACTTGGTGTTTGCATAATCGAGCGCCGCGAGACCACTACAAGTGCTCATCTGGCATTAACATATCAGCAATGCAACAACTTCCCAATGTGGCGAGTCTACCATACCCGGCCTAATTCCCTCTTACGTATATTTTCTTTCCATATACACCCATCCTTATATTCTTTTTCAATATACACGCATTCCTATATATTTTGTGTTCTCAGTAGTTACGCTACACAATTTGATCCTCCACTTTTTGCCTACTTGACTGGCGCTCCATCGCTCCTTACTCTCATTTTCGTCGTCTGAAAGTTGTGTTCCAAGGAATGAGTGCGTGGCTTTCGGCCATGCGCGGAGTGATGGCTGCTGGTTTTTAAAAAAAATATAGTGCCCCCTACCGAGATTAGTAAGATAGCTAGCTCACGAGGGTCATCATGAGCTCGCCGCACATACGGCGAGCTTCAGCGAGCTCATCATAGCTCACCTACTCGCGCCCTCGTTAACTCACGGCCCTAAGCGCGCCAGCGTGAAGCTATCTAACCCCGCTACCAACAGGTCCACCCACTTTGTCCTAGAAGACATCGTAGAAAAAACTGGGGGGACGGGTCTTGGATTGCTATTTACTGGTCCGATATTGCTCGGTATCATCTGGTTGCCCAGCAAATCAAAACCAACCATGAAACAGCCAAAACCAAAGAAAACGAGACGAAACCTCCACAGCAAGAGCCAAAACAAGATTCCCCAAAACCAAAACTAGATCTTCGGGGCCAGGATCAAGATTGAGTGTGACATCTGTGATGAACACGGCAAATCTGATTTTGGTTTTCAAAAATTCTGGTTTTGGTTTTGGGAATTTATGTTTCGGCAAGCTCCGAGGGGAGATTCTTGCTCCTGAATGTGAGGGTGTTTTAAGAGTGAATGCATCTCATTTTTGGAGTGATCATCGTGAATTCATCGTGATCACTGCCTAAAATCAGTCCTAAACATCAATCAAATCGAGAAAACGGCTCAATCAAATCCTTTTTGACATCAACCAACCTCAATATGACAATGTAGCGATACCGAAATGGGAATTTGCACGGCGGTAATTTTCTATGGATCCGGCAATGGCTGGGGATGCGGAAATTCCGATGTTCGCGGCGACACGGGCAACTGCTAGTGGCATAAAAAATACGTAGAAGCACCAGAAGTAGGAATTCAACGTTGCAGTTGGACACCTCGCCATCAATCACGTAACCGTCGCCGCGACGGTGTGAGCCGCAACATTCCGAAGAGAGTGGTGATGGAAGGAAAAGAAGATGGCGCACCGAAAGGCAGTAACGGGCACATTATCAACAGTGGGGATGTTTAGCGTAACCGAGGACAAGCCCAAGTCCACACACGCCCAAGTCATCAAAACCCGCACGGCCAAATTCAAACTCTGACAAGCGGGGTATGCCGTTTAGCCAAGCCCATCGGAGAAGGCTGGGCAAGAGTAAGATCAAAACGATGTACATTCGGCGTGACACAAGTACAAAAAAAGGAAAATGCGACATAATGTGACACAATCACTTTCAACTCGATGGTGCCATCTCAACCCCTCTTAGTTCGAGCAACCCGTGGCGCGGTTGGACAGGCACTCGGTCGTGCACACACCATTGAGGTTTGTGTCGCGCGATAAGCCCGACACGGTGCTGCCAGCGCAGTCGTTGAGCACCGCCTGCGCCGCGTTGACCAGGTTGCCCTGGGTGAGGCCCGAGACGGCGTCGGCCCAGCTGACACAGCACTGGTTGCCGTTCTGAGTGGTGCAGATGGAGCGGGGGGACGCTTTTGACCGGTGTCAGTTTCTTCTGTTATAGGAAAAACAGAGAGAAGGAGAGGGGTTGGGAATGCAAAAAAAGTGAAGACGTACTCCCCACGCCTTGGCCACCGTTGCTGCGGAGCGACGAGATCAGCTGGCGGCACGAATTGACGTCGGCCGTGTGGCTTCCACTGCACGTAACGGCGTTGCTGCCGCACTGGCGCTTTTCGAGGCCAACAGCGCGCTTGGAGGCGCCGTCGGGGTAGCCCCAGAAGGTAAGTGTCCCGTTGGCCGTCTCCTGCGTGCTGAGCAAGACGAGGTCCGAGGCGTCATCGGCCACGGGTGAGGCACGCGCCTGGAAGAAGGCCAGGGCCGAGAGGATGAAGGCGATGTTGAAGATCATGGCGAGATTCTGGACGACGTCAGAGCTTGGTAAATATTTGGGGACTGGTCAGGCAGGCAGTCTTACATTTTTGTTTGCTGGCTGCCTCGAGGTGATGGGCTTCTGGGAGTGTAGGAGACTGGTTGAGTCCGGGTCTGGCCAGTATGCGAGAAGAAGAGCTGGCTTTATACTTGACGAGGGCCTCCAAATGGGTATCCCATTCTGAGAATTCCTACCGTACATATGGAGTAGATCGAGGGCGGCTCTCCGCATACTGTAATCTTCCGGTCAAGTGTTCAACCGCATGACACACGGATTTTTTGGATGTGTTCAAAATCGCCTAAATTACCCGTATCTTGAGCAGATGTCCTGAGGTTACGTGTACATGTTTGGTGTGATCTGAAGGTACCCCTTCTGCTCGCTCCAGTTCTCAACCTTGCTCAAATGAGAAGCCAGGCCAAGCCAGAGTCAGTGGCTTGAGCCATAGCTTGGAAGCGAATTTTCAAAGTGTGATTTTCGATCCTACTCGGCCACTGCGCATGCGAATGATATATGAGTACCTTGTCCTTACTTGCATGTGCTACCACGTGTCTTAAAAACAGATACCGCGAGTCAGATTACACCTCTTTACACTCTTCCATTCCGCCTAGTCTTCGTTAGCAGCACCCGTAAGTTCATCATTTCACATTAGCTCCGGCCCCTGAACTGGATGCTTCCAAGGTGCTCTATAATTTTATTCTCAGCCCCGCCGATCAGCCGCCCGATTTCCGTAACCACATCTTGCACCCTCCTTCTGTCTTTCACAACCCCATTACGTCCTGCCATATTGCTTTCCTCCGTCGCCATTCCGTCCCATTGCTCCTACTGCTGTCTCCTCCAGGCCATACCTAACTTCCCCAGTCTCGTGCGCCAGGCCTCGAGTGTGGATTAAGTGCAGCAAGATGCTCGATGGTGTATTGCAGGTCGTCCCTTATTCACATCTTCAACATTCGTCCTCATCAATACAGGCCTGCTCTCATATCGAGCCTCAAGACACATCAAGGCCACCGAAATATTCAAACCAAACTGCTCTTCAACGCTCAAACCATGACTGATTCGGGGGCGGTTGTTCGGAATGGCGTGTCGTAAGTGATAGGCCCCGAAAGTCAAGCTGTGATGTGCGGAAAATAAATGTGGAGACAAAAGCGTGGCGCACGAGATAATGGAATGGGGAAGTGAATGGGAAGAAAGGTGCATGATGAGGGCGTTTAAGAAAGAGAGATTGCAAGAGGCGTTTCCTTTCTTGCGGAAATTGAACGGTTGATCGGATAGGTTGAAAATAACATTGTGGGGCGTTCAAATCCCTGGACCAAAGCTAATTAAGAAGGAGATCGGAAATAGGATGGACATACGAGAGCCGCCGGGCAGAGAGTGGGAGAAAAGAAGAATGTAAACATGCGCACATAAAATCAGGGCATCTGCTTAAGATACGAGTAATATCACACACGTACGGCGTGGAATTAGTACAAACATGAGGACACTATTCGTTACCCTCTCTATGTGTTGACTCCAACAGACCGCTGCGACCCCGTGCTTAGGCTAGAGGGATATAAAGGGGTCCAGAAACGAAGATGTAGCTTAGTTATTGCGTGTACACCGGGATAATTCCTGGAAGCCGGGGTTCCCGAGTGGGACCGTGCCTGTATCCCCAGTAGCCACACGGATCAACGGCTTCGAGTCGCCGTGCATTGCACCGCCTCGCCTCGCAGTATCTTCCGCTTTGCAGTAATCAACGCCTATGTTATCAAGACTGGATCCTTCGCTCTCACCCTCTTCATCCCGCAGTTGTTCGTTCATGTTTCTCTGTCAGTCGAAACTTTGCTCAAATATACGCTCAAATCCTATTTTCCCTTCGATGCTCGAGTGACGCTCTGTCGAGGAACGCTGTTAAAACCGTCTATTCCGCATTCGCCTCACAGCTGCGCTCAAGCCCCAAGTGGCTGGTCAAGTATACGCTCGGATCCTTTTGGAGTGTTTGGGATAGTGAGGTCTAGTCTGCAGAAGCATTCCAGGCTCCTCCGCTTGAGATGCCGGGTTTCAGTCAGTCGTTGCCGGGAAGGTTGTCCACTCCAGTCTGGCCAACACGTGCATTCTTGACCCGCGTATACGAACTTCAGAATTCGACTTGCGTTCAGCGCTCTTGCTTTTATAGATCTCATCTGGCGATTTTCTTGCAACCAAGGTCCACAAAATATACGAAACACACTTCACTCTGCCTAGTGCTTTCGGGGGACTCGAACCCCGTCTTCCTATTAAGTTTTGCGTGGTTTATTTGCGCTGCACCGGCGCAGGACGATCCCCTTGATCCTTGAAGGCTTGAATAGTTCATTTCATTGTATACCTATTTGCCTACGGGTCCAGGAAATATGCAAGAATCTTAAAGAACACCCACGCAGTGCCTTCGGGGGACTCAAACCCCGTCTTCCCGTCAAATATCGGACGGTTTACAACCCTTCAGAAGCGTGGGACGATCACCTTGATCCTCGAACTTGAAAGCTTGAAGGCTTGAAGGCTTGAATACACCATTTCGTTGCATGCTCACTCTTGACCCGTGCTTCCGATGTACACCGGAGTATTCTTTCCTGGTTCCTTTCTCCTATCAATCTGAAGGGGCTCGATTATCCCGGAGGCGTGAACTCAAACTCTGGGTGGAGTAAGCAGCAGCAACGAAATTAACGCCTCTGTGAAGGGGATCATTCCGCGCCGATGTGGGGTAACATCTGACGCTTAACGGGAAGACGGGGTTCGAGTCCCCCCAGGGCACTAGAGCGGTTAAAGTGGTTTTTGTTTCTTTCGCATTGAAGTCCCTAAATCGATATCGTGGATCTGAAGTTGGACAGATGAGAAAATGGGAGAGTATGTACGAATGAAATCTGGATAACATTCTAGGCCATGGGCGAAATAAGTATGCAACGAAATAGAGTATTGGTCACATATAAGTAAACACTGTACAAATGGCGTCACCCAGGGATGCAGAGGTAAGTCAATGGTGAATCCGGGACTAAAAAGAAGTTTAAGAAAGGGAGGGACCGAAACTTGCGTAGTTACCTGCGAATGTAGTTACGGTTTATGGGCCGGCGCAATTTGAACCTGCTTCAAAGAAGGACATATCGTCGGCGACTTGAACTTCGGGGCTTCGAATTAGGATGCGATCCTCCTCAGCGAGTTAAGAAACCACAGAGGAAGGGAAGAGGTCAAGTGAGGTCAGATGGAAGATTCGATATGTTGTTCGGAGTCGAGTTGCTTCCAATCCGTGCCAGTGCGCATGGATTTGGCGGTGTTGAACTGCTTGAATGCTTCACGATGGCAGTTCAAAATATTCGACAGTTATGATGGGCCACGCCGCATATCAGTCTGGACTCTCCCATGCGAGGCTGTTGCTGAAAGCAAAAATGAACGAACAACCGCCGCCGAGTCAGTAATGGTTTGAACATTGAACAGCAGTTGGGTTTGAATATTTCTGCGGACTTAATGTGTCTTGAGGCTTGATATGAGAGTAGGCCCGTATTGACGAGGACTAATGTTCAAGATGTGAATGAGGGATGACCTGCAGCAGACCATCGGGCGTCTTGCTCCGCTGAATCCACACTCGAGAACTGGCCGCAGGAGACTGAGGAATTCAGACCAGGTCTCTCTGCCCTCACAGAGGTCCCTAACTTGACATTGTTGGTAAGTCTGTCTGTGATAATGTCAGTTCTTCTCTTATGGACGGTCCACTCTTATAAGTGGTATGTCGACTAATTGTGATTTGGCATACACTTTGGTGAGGTAGATATTTAAGCCCTACCATATATAGACCACTACAAGACGCTTTGGGTAATATTATACCTGTGAACATTCAGGACCACAATCCCACCTCAGATGCATGACATATCGCGGAATTAGGTCAATCGGGCCAGGACTCACAGTGCTACAGTGTTCTTGCTCAAAGCCACGATTTTGCGGAAGAAAATTCATTATGTAGTGAGATCAAAAAAGCCGGTATTTTGTCGCCTGCAGATTTGCAGCGCGATACTAACGCGCATATTCCCAAAGAATTCCGATCAAAACTGACCCCACAGCGACTGTTTCTAGTGGAAAGTTCAAAAACAAAAACAAAAAAAAGCACCTGCACCTGTTGTACCGCAAAGAGCCGTAATTCGATATTTGTTAGACCACTGAACAAATCTAATCTGAATTTTGTGCTTCATCCCGTGGGGATCTTGCGAGCAATTAATGGAAGAAAAAGCAAGCAGAACTGAAATGTAAGTGAATTGCATGAATTCAGGGCACACAGGAAATGCAGCCTTCCAAGGCAGGATGCGTGTTGTTTGTTCAAACAAATATTGAATCTTGTATTGAATTAAAAACACGAACTGAAAGAACTGAACTAAGAATTGAGAACACCAAACTCCGACAAGCGGGGTATGCCGTTTATCCAAGCCCATCGGAGAAGGCAGGGCAAGCTGAGTAAGAACAAAATGATGTTACATTCGGCGTGCGAGTCATGAATTATGAATGTGTTTCCTGAGCAAAGAAATCATCGAGTCAAATACTGAACATCAATCAACCTCAATATGACAATGTAGCGATACCGACATGGGAATTTGCACGGTGGTAATTTTCCATAGATCCGGCAATGGGCTGGGGATGCGGAAAATTCCGATGTTCGCGGCGAAGACAGGCAACTGCTAGTGGCATAAAAAAGACGTAGAAGCACCAGAAGTCGGAGTTCAACGTTGCAGTTGGCTCGTACTCGCCATCAATCACGGCGACGGTGTGAGCTGGAACATTCCGAAGAGAGTAGTGATGGAAGGAAAAGAAGATGGCGCACCGAAAGGCAGTAACAGGCACATTATCTACAGTGGGAATGTTTAGTGTAACCGAGGACAAGCCCAAGCCCGCACACGCCCAAGTCATCAAAACCCGCACAGCCAAATTCAAAACTCCGACGAGCGGGGTATGCCGTTTAGCCAAGCCCATCGGAAAAGGCTGGGCAAGAGTAAGAACAAAACGATGTTACATTCGGCGTGACACAAGTAATAAAAAAGGAAAATGCGACATAATGTGACACAATCACTTTCAACTCGATGGTGCCATCTCAACCCCTCTTAGTTCGAGCAACCCGTGGCGCGGTTGGACAGGCACTCGGTCGTGCACACACCATTGAGGTTTGTGTCGCGCGATAAGCCCGACACGGTGCTGCCAGCGCAGTCGTTGAGCACTGCCTGCGCCGCGTTGACCAGGTTGCCCTGGGTGAGGCCCGAGACGGCGTCGGCCCAGCTGACGCAGCACTGGTTGCCGTTCTGAGTGGTGCAGATGGAGCGGGGGGACGCTTTTGACCGGTGTCAGTTTCTTCTGTTATAGGAATAATAGAGAGGAGAGGGGTTGGGAATGCAAAAAAGTGGAGACGTACTCCCCACGCCTTGGCCGCCGTTGCTGCTGAGCGACGAAATCAGCTGGCGGCACGAATTGACATCGGCCGTGTGGCTTCCACTGCACGTAACGGCGTTGTTGCCGCACTGGCGCTTTTCGAGGCCAACAGCGCGCTTGGAGGCGCCGTCGGTAAACGGCATACCCCGCTCGTCGGAGTTTTGAATTTGGCTGTGCGGGTTTTGATGACTTGGGCGTGTCCGGGCTTGGGCTTGCCCTCGGTTACACTAAATCCCCACTGTAGATAATGTGCCCGTTACTGCCTCTCGGTGCGCCATCTTCCTTTCCTTCCATCACCGCTCTCTTCGGAATGTTCCGGCTCACCCCGTCGCCATGATTGATGGCGAGTACGAGTGTCCGGCTGCAACGTTGAACTCCTACTTCTGGTGCTTCTACCTCTTTTTTATGTCATTAGCAGTTGCCCGTCTTCACCGCGAACATCGGAATTTTCCGCATCCCCAGCCCATTGCCGGATCCATAGAAAATTACCACCGTGCAAATTCCCATGTCGGTATCGCTACATTATATTGAGGTTGATTGATGTTCAGTATTTGACTCGATGATTTTTTTGCTCAGGAAACACATCAATAATTCATCCTGACTCCTGGCCATCTTCATGACGTCTATCACTGCGTAAGTATTTAATATGAAAGCATTCAGACCCTGAACAACATTTCCTGCTGGCGTGTCCGTTCTAACGTTGCCTTGATTCGGTCGCCTCCATCATCTTTTTCAAACAGCCAGACCTCCGACCAGCCACAGAGGTGATTCCGAATTAGAATCGTGCAAGCAAAAGTGGGCAACCCTCATCTTGGCCCCCTTGTGTAAACAAAATGCCTGCATCCGGCCTTCATAACAATTATCGCTTCTAATTTTTCGGCATCCTCTCTTTTATCGGCCGGCTGTGAGCTGAGGAAAGTTACTTTCGTAACTGCTGATGGTTGGCACCCGGGAGTTCTTCCAACTCTCCGCTCTGGGACCATCTAAATACTGTCCGTACCATTGAAATTGTTTGGTGATCAATTGAATTACTCGGCTATTTTTCGCAGACCAGAAGATGTCGTCTTGGATATCGATCCTTTTGGCCCCCAAAAAAAATTCAGACTTATCATTCTCTCAGTTCCCCATGTACAGGACTGGTTCACTTCCATTCTACTTACCTTGAAATTCACTGAACATGTTGTTTCAAGTCGCAAAGTAAACATCTTAACATCGTAGTCGGAATGCTACGGAAAGCTCCCACAGTGTTCCCACAGGCGCCACTTTTGTCTCGCTACATCACGGAACTTCGACAGTCTGAAGACGTCCCTCATCACCGATGTTTGGTCAACTCCTTGTGGCCTCATAAAAAGATGCAGTTTTATCTTTGGATGCCTACCCAACTGGATTCTTCCGCCTAGAGCGATCGAGTACCAGTCCGCGTGAACATGCCATACTCATATCAGCGGAAAATAATTGACAATTCAGGTCTGCGGCATAGGTCTGGCTCATTTTATTTTTTGCCCTTGTCATACACCCGGTGTTCGCTGAGTTGGGGTCATAACACCAAACACCACGTTTTCAAGGATGCTGTTCTTCCAGATGCCCCAGCACGAAACCTCAATCGTCTTTCTGTCAATCTGCGGTGTTCATCAAAATTACTAACACCCAGGCTTCACGATCTTGTTCGAGATTCTTCTTTGATAATTATCAAACACCTATTTTGAATCAATTTAAAGTTCTGCGGTCTCGAGCCTAAGGTCACATTATCAAAATTTTGGCCTCTATCCTGTCCAAACATCTTCATATTAAGACCTGCCATCACCTGCACGAAGCCGCTCCTCAACCGTCCTTCAAACTCTTCAATTCTCCCCAAATTTACTTCCATTTGATAAACATAACAGTTATCGGCAAGAAACCAACATCTTTACAGTGTTGTGGACACTGGTTGGGAGATTCAAGTTTTTCAGCACAATTTATGGTGAAAAATGTTGTTTGTTTTTCAGACATTTTTCACTGAAAAAGGTAGTGAAAAATTCAAAACATTTCCACCATTTTGTGAGTTTGACACTGGTTGGGAGATTCAAAATTTTCAGCACAATTTGCGGCGAAAAATGTCATTTGTTTTTCAGACATTTTTCAGTGAAAAAATGGTGAAATTTTCAAAGCTTTTTCACCACTTTTCCGGTTTGAGGTGAAAAACTTGAAAGAAAGTTGAAAAGGGGTGAAAAAGGTTTGAAAATTTCACTATTTTTTTCAGTGAAAAATGTATGAAAAACAATCGACATTTTTCATCGTAAATTGTGCTGAAAAATTTGAATCTCCCAACCAGTGTGAGGTGAAAAATTCAAAAGGAAGCTCAAAAGAGGTGAAAAAGATTTGAATTTTTCACAACTTTTTTCAGTGAAAAATGTCTGAAAAACAAACAACATTTTTCACTATAAATTGTGCTGAAAATCTTGAATCTCCCAACCAGCGCTCCGTTGGATAACATCACGGCAAACCTAGAGCCGATTGTAAATAGCGCTTCAACAACTGCGTAGAAACTCAACATCTCGGCAGATTTCAGGTAAACTGTGGAGCAAATGACATTGACCGCTCTCACAGGTGCCACTTTTGTCTTTTCTTATATAGATTCCAGACAGTTCAGCGGTCGCCAGACCCAAGATCCCACTCCTCTGTGACATCAGAGAGGCCTTCGCGAACGAGCCGGTGATTGATGTGCTCAGAACCTATATAAGAAACACACAAATAACCCCACTTGACTCGAGAGCGGCACAGAAACAGTCCAGAGACTGTTCCAACAACCAACAAACAAATCAAACGGCAATATATGCACGTTTCCAGAGATTCCGACGAGTTACAGCCCCTAGTACAGGGCCTTGTAAAGGTTGTAGGGAGAGGTTTCGTATCTCAAAGAGATAATAGAGCAAACTGCGTAGAACGTGTTTCTAGACACAGTGGAAATGTTGTTTCCAAACAAGATAGATTTATAGCTTCGCAGCGTGTGTGTGTGTGTGTGTCCAAGCGACAGAGAAACAAGTTTAAAGTAGTCCTGTAGACTCAAGTAAGGCCCCTAGTTTATAGGCCAAGAACGTTCACAGAGCTTTCCCTAAAGAGGTGCTTTCTGAGCAACGCCAGCAGTCACGTTTCCAAAGTTTTCCCTTGACGGTACTTTCTGAAACCCGCTCTGCAAACAACAACAATAACATTTCTTTCAACAGAGTCCCAGGTCCAACAGATTCTCAGAGTTCAGACAGTTTCCAGGCAAAGCCCAAGTGCGTTTCCAGAATATATATGATTCAGAAACAATTAAGATTTCGACTAATAGTGCTACTCTATAAGAGTGCGTTCGCCGAGGATCCCAGATCAACCCAATGCGCAAGCGTATAGCCTACTAGTTCGGGGGGAAGATGCTGTGTCCATCGTAAAAACACCCTCGGATACTTATACAACCGCCAAGACACTGTTACAAAGCCCAAAACACAATTCCAATGAGTCAAAAGTCCGTTTATCCGTCTCTTTAACCGTGTTTCTGTCAGTTGTTCTTCCGAGCGTCACCTCCCATTGGTTCCCAACTGTGAGCACGCCATGTTCCCTTGCCAATTACGAGGCAGGAACCCGTCAGCAGCACCCCTGTATTATTCAGAGGGTGTGTCGATCACCGATAGATCAGCACTGCATCTCGTTCGACCTGTTTCTGCTTCAACTCAAGTTTCCCCTTGGTTCCAAGTACGGAACTTGATAGTACTCCTTTGTAGGTCTCGGTAGATACCCGTTTCTCTAGGGTTTCCCAGAAAGGGTTCTTGAGAAAGAACCTTAGAACACCTTTAGAGTTGTGATCCGGATCCACAGAATAGCCGACCACCTGTTTCGGTGTATCCGCATCCAATGGAAACCGGCAACTCTGGCAACCGAAACACTCGTGACCGAACACGTCTCCCCTAGCGTCTCAACACAACACAACACATTGCCAACTCCTGTTCCTTTGACCCGTTTCCGTTGTTTAAGTGAATGTTGGAAACAAGTCAAAAGAAGTCCCTTGACTTATTATCTGGCTGCACGTTTCCCTTACAGTTTTCAGGGCGAGACTAGCCAATGGACGTTCTAATTCCTTAGAACGTCCACCCGTTTCTCTGTGGTTCGCCCAACAGTTACCAGGAACCAGTACTGTTGCATAGAAACAACAGTTTCAGCAATGAGCACGATCAGAAACACGCAAAATTATGTGTATCTAACCATGGCCCAATTACTGGCTTATCACCGGACCTTGAGGATCCCGTTGTGGTAAGGTCGGAGGGCCCGCATGTGGAAATCGGTTATTGTATAGGTTTTATTCGTATTCTTACCTTACCCCTATCGTATGTTACAGCATTGTTTGTACTGTAAATAATGCCAGATCACGACCTTTCAGCCTCGTACTACAACACCAGCGGCCAGTGTAGGGCAAACACCCAGAGGCAGCACCGAGCTCCTCCCCCCCTCCTCTCTGGAACATCGCCAGTGGGCTCTTTAGCCACCCAAAACCCATCGAAACTCGCCTCACAACACCACCTTCTTCACACAACATTTTCGCACCCTTTTACTCCATTTTCTCGCCATTTTCGCACTCTACGGCCCGGGACTTGATCCAATAATTATTGCGAATCATTCATTCTGCCCCTATATGGACTACCGACCCTATTTGAGAACCTACCAGCCGGGCCCATCCCCCTTCCACAACGTGGCACTTGTTGCTACGGAACTCCTTGTAAGGACAACCTTAAGCTCAGCACAGGGTGCGGAAATTAGCGCGGGAATCTGAAGTATAAATATAGGTACTAGAATACAGGAGCGGAAATACTACGCACCTAGCAGGGGAATCCGAAGAGAAGAAAGGATGAGGATTCCCACGCTAGGCGAAACCTTATATACTAATTGGTAACTACCCAGTAGCACTTGTCCGGATGTATCTACAATGATCACGGGCCTGATCGCACAGCACGTGCCAGTGAGAGCAGACAGATGTCCCGGGTGATTTGGCGGTCAGGTAGAAGGGCGCAGAAGTATCCGGAGCGCCGGGCGGAAAACCATCCAAAGTGTCCGGAGCCGGTCCGGATGGAGAAGCGTCCAAAGCGCCCAAAGCGGCCGAAGCATCCGGATCGGGTGGAAAACCATCCGAAGCGGGGGTTCCCCTGACATCACCCCCCCCTTGGAATACGGTGTCCCGACATATAAAGCGGATGGTCCTATCACGCCTCCGGAAGGACAGCGAGTCGAAAGTGGCCAAGGCTATCCGGCGAGGAGCGTTGGGGTAGCGGCGGTAGTAGGCATCAATGGCGTCTTTGGCGAAGACGTCAGAGTGTTTTACCCACTTATCGTGCTCCAGGCCATAACCTTTCCAGCGCACCATGTACCAGAGGCTGCCGTACCGTACCGGACCCGTGCTTCGAGGATCTCGTTGACCTCCCACCTCTCGTCTCCATCCTTCCGGAGGATAGGTGGGGGCTCGTCGTTCCGGGGGCGTCCGGGGAATGGGTCCGGCTTTGCAAGCTCGAGTTTCACCACCGGGAAGACCGGGTGGAGCTGGGAGTAGCGCGGGGGGAGCTCAAGCTTGTACGCACCTTTTCCCACAACCTGTACGACCTTGAAGGGTCCGAGCCGCTTGTCCGAGAACTTGGGAGACGGGCACATCGTTTTGATGTCGGACGCATCCACCCAGACTCGGTCACCTACCTTGATCTCCGGTGCGGGTACGCGCCGGCAATCATAGTACAGCTTGAACTTGTCTTTGGCTTTGACGAGTGCGGACTTCGCTTCAGACACTCCAGCAGCGATCCGGTCATGGAACTCGTTGACCGATTCGTCAGCCGAGCGCATGCCGTTAGGCTCGAAACCCATCCGAGGGAGCTGGCCGGTGTCTGTCATAAATGGCACCTGCTGCGTCGAGGAGTGGACATGGTTGTTGTAGGCGAAAGGGTTGCTGACTTGTTCAAAAAGAGTTATTGCCTGTGTTACACACTGCATTGGATCGGAGATATGGTGCCAATTGCTTGAGATCAATACTTCGGTGATAAAGTGTATCCTGAGCAAGTAATCATCCAGTTCATGTAAAATGGGTTGAAGATGATTCATCAATACTGTATAACCACCTCGGGTGCAGCAGTAGAATGAGTTCAGCGATATTATGCTGCTGATTGTCTCTGCAACATCTGGAGCCTTGTCATGCAATCCACATTGCAAGACATTGTGGAGATTTTGTAGATTTAAATTGATTTCATTCACCACTGGGTGCAGTTGATCCCAATGATATGTCTTGTATAACTCCTAAAGTGTGTGGAAGTGATTGCGAAGAGATTGTAAAAGCGATGGGGATGGAGGCAGGAACTGCTGGACATGTTCCCTCACTGGCACCAGTGAGCGAAGTCTCTTATTAGTATCTTGATAGGCCAATGATGCTGCCAGCAATGTAGCTTTGCAACTGAGGATGTTGTGAATTGGAAGATTATTTTGAACCAGTTCAGCATCAGCAAGTCCATCAGGAAGGATTGAGAGCAACCTCAATAGCTCCTTGCTATCAGACGTGATTTGGGGACTTGAAACAGAGAGGCTGATGGATGCTAGACTCACGATCAGTCTGTTCCCATGCACCAATCACGAGGGCAAGAAGATCGGTGCTGTGGGAATGACTGGAACATTTGGTTGCTGATTTGGCAGATGGCGCCAAATGTGGTTTCGGACATAGACTTTTGAGCCCCTTCATGCCTTTCCGTACCTTCAGAACAATGAGGCGGAAGACTCAAGTTATATAGAGAAAGTTGCTCCATATTTCATTTTGAATTGATAGAGCACTGTTTATTTTTGGCCAAAATGGGAAACAAGTTTGTCTCATTCAACTCAGAATTGAAAACTATCCATCTTTGACTATACAACTTTTTACACTTTTTCTGAAGGTTCGGGAGGTTGAAACTACCAAGTCCGAAACCTCATTTGGTGGCATCAGCCAAAATCACGACCAGTTATCCCAGCCGCTTCGCCAACGGTGATAAGCGCAGCCACGTGCTTGGCAAACGCGGTTGGTCACGAGCCTAGATGGATGCATCCAAATTTGACCTCCTGTCATAATCTGCAGAAAGCAATGCTGTCTTTTCCGTTTCCCACCAGGTCAAGACATTTGACAGACCCTCATATTCGTGCAAATGGGCAATGAGATCTATAGCTAGTGGCATATTATCTGTGAATCTGAGGATTTGGTGTATATCTTCATTTGCATAGATGTTGTCAGTGATATCCTTAAATGTTTTCTGGGCAGCTTCATCCGACAAAGGTCCTAAAGGGGCTAAGAATGGACGAGTCCATTGAACTTTTGCTGGCTGCTCAGTCCTACGCATTGTAATCTGGTCGAGTTTAGTAAGGAAATTCTAAAACCAGGACTGGACATACTATCAATGTGAGGTGTTCTATGTCTGTAAGCATAGAAATAAACTCTTCGATCCCACCCCGAGACTGTATTGGTTCCCACACTGTCATTCTATGCCATGCTGTAATTATTTAATTGTCCAAAGCTCAGAGCTTCTTACCTGAGCCATGCTAATCAAGGCTTCAATAGTGTTTGAGATGGTTTGGACAAATGGTGGGCCAAATGCATCATTGGGTTCCTTGAGAAGTGGCAGGGTAGATATCAGAGATGTGATGGTATGATTCAGGTGAGTTTCTGTTACAGTAGCCTGGCGGGGCATTTCGAGATGGGGGGATCAAGCAAGCCATGTATGTTATATGTGATTTCTCAAGGCCGTAATCGACCAACTGTACAAGAGAAACCTGACTCAGTTGCCCAACTTCTCCGATAGTTCCGTATCTGTTACAATACTTTCAATGGTATCAGATGATGAACATAATACCGGATAGTGAAGATCGTTCACATGATGCCGAACGGTGCCGACCAGTTCTGTGACAGTTCCATGTGTATGTTGAGATATAAGCGTGAGCGCAACTAAGTTCCATCTTCTCCCGGCATACGCTGACTCATGGCAGAGAAGTTCAATATGCCGGCAAATAAGACGCGCTGGTGGCCGCCACTGGCCACCACTGCCGATGAGCGGGTCTTATCGGCATTGATCAGCTGCCACGGCCGAGCAGCGTGATGCGGTGGCCGCCACCGGGTCGTATTTTCTCACTGGTTTTGACTGAGAAACTGGTTACTGCTTTTAATTGGAATTTTCTGGAATCTACTGATGAACTATGCCATGACAATCGCTGTTTGATTTTTGCTGAATGCGACCGGATTCCGGCGAATTCCGTTGGTCGGTCTCGCAAAAAACCTCACTGACATTGGTATTCATCTCAATACAAGAAGACAACCCTACATGTATCGAACAATCCCACATCTTCGTCGTGCCGAGGTTGTTTTTACCTGGTGTTAACAGTGTTGTCCTTAAGAGTTAAGACTTAAGTTAAGTTAAGGCTTAATTACCCCTTAATATTAAGACTTAGCTTCAAGCTTCGGTACCGTTAAGCCTTAATTAAGACTTATTGATGGCAATTACATCATTTTTTCTTCGCATCTTCTTTGTCAATGCTGCCCACCTCATCTGGAAAATGGCCCAGGTCTGCCGGTGTCTGTAAGGTCTGTGACAGACTGGGGCAGTCTGTGACAGACCGTACAGACACGTACAGACACTCCACAGACACCGATAGTACAAAGGTCATTCCAGATGCTGCGACCCTCTGATAGAGTTCTTTCACCAAGGAACAAAGCATAACATGGCACATTTCAATGCCTACTGCTGGGCTTGTATTGCCCTCTATCACCCAGACAATGTCCCCATTCCAATTGACATTGACAGTGATGACGACTGGGAGGAGAGGGCAGCCTTAGCTCTTCTGGATGGGAGCTGGTTTACGGCTGATTGTGCAGTAGCTACTTACGATCTGACGTAGAAAAAAATTGAGCACCCCTTAACTTAAGCCTTAATATGCCCTTAATATTAAGGCGTAATTAGGTGTTAAGGCCTTAACAAAAAGATTTACCCTTATTAACACCTTAAGTGACAACACTGGGTGTTAAAGCTCCGCGCCGTTTTGATGCAGATGGCATGTTGAATCCAAGTTGAATCCGGCGCTCGCGACCCATGTTAGCGTGAGGATAACATCCAGCATCTGGATATCACTTCCTGCAATTGAAATCAATATGGACTCACAAATTGTAAGAATTACAGGATATCAGCGACTGCAAACATTTGCATTTGAGGGCCGATGATGTTCACCAGCAGAATACACTGAAATCCGGAATCATCCCGCCCGCTAACACAGAGTGATCGCAGGCAATTTGATGCGGGTTGGATAGTATCCTACTACTGTCCGTGGCTTACACACGCCAGCAAAGCTCACCGAGATACCTACTTCTAACACGGCGGCAGTAGAACCGAGGCACTACGGGATCCGGGAATCATCCCACAAAACGCGCAGAACGGCGGCAATGCCGGTGCGCGGGAGTCGACTCAGCACCTGCTATTCCTGAGGCCTCCCTACGGATACCTTCACTCCCTCGAATTGCGTGAACCTCGAGATGGCATAGGTATACTGCGGGTATGTTGCGGGTCGGTGAAGGGCTCAAAACGGACAAGTCCAGATCCTGATAAGAAGGTAATGAGTGAGTGATTCGGGGTTGGTGCAGGACCGGTGCACCGGGCCATGGAAAATAGATTCAGTCTCGAGAAGACATGGCGCGGAGATCAACGGACATCTGCATCTCTTTTGTTCATTTGGGCCGGTCGGCGGCACATGAAGGTCACAATATACCGCGCGGACTGAGTAGGAGCGAGTGGAGATCCAGGACAAGAGGTTTCTAAGAGCACGAAAAGATCCTCGGGCCCAATGTCAGTAGGACCATGTGGACATGCCGCCGGACGGAGGCGAGCGGAAGACCCAGACGTTGACGTTGATCGCTGGATCGATCCGATTGGTCACTAACGGGCTTCCACGGTAGTCCACGGTTCAGGTCCCATGTTGGCAGACACCACCAATCACCGGTCACCAAAAATCCGATTTGATTCATACTAGGCATCGGTGAAAGACAGGCTATGGGAAGGCTACCTATTCTAAAAAGACAGACAAGAGTGAGACCGTAGATGATACGTACTCGCACACAGACTCGGACTACAGCTACAATAGATATTAAATACAAGGGAAATACATACTTACGACCGTGCAGGGATGAGATGAGTGGGATGATGAAAGGATTGTGATAAAACATGCAATGCGAGAGGAAAGATGATGCGAGAGACAGGGAGATGTGGTGAGGGATAAAGGAGTGGGGAGACAGGCGTCTACGCCTTGGCCTTGCGGGAAGCTGGTTGAAAAGCGTATCCCTGAAAAGCCGAGAATCAATCTCACTGCAAAATGAGGAAGAGAAGACGCGAAACAACGTACAACTCCTTGTTCATGTCCTGCACGGGCAGATTGTCCGGATGGCCGTACTGTCTCAATATGTAGGGGAGCAACCGACCGAGGACCGTGACATACCCGTTGCCTCTTTTTCAGGCAACGGAGGCCACCGTGAGCGTGACCGTTGCCTCAGAAGGCAACGAGATAAGTTTTCTTCCCGCAGAAACGGACCAAATACGGGATTTCTAGCACTTGTCTAGTGCTTCCCGAAGAGAAATACTGGTTTCGTGACTTTCCCGACCTATTCCCAAGGCCAGAAATTTTTTTCGGATTTTTTATATCAATGTCACGATTTTTTCGAAGCAACCGAGCTCACCGTTACCGTGACAAAGGCAACGCAACGGACGGTCCGTTACCGTGACCGTTGCTCCCCTACACATAGAGACAGTAGTCGCACTCCGCGCGCTTGCACACAACAAGCGGAAGGGCCTCAAAGATGTTCTTGAGGAACACCTTCCGCTCGGGCGTGAAGTGCCTGCTGTGGCGGGACTTGATATGGCGCATGCGCGAGTCAAGGCGCGCAAACGAGTGCGAGCAGCCGTCACAGAAACGCTGCGCAGCAATGCGGTCGTGGATCTGAATGTGGTGTCCCATGTCCCCGTAGGCACACATGTGGTCGCAGGTGGTGAAGTAGCAGGCTACTGTTTTCCAGCTAACAAGGGTGCAGCCGAGATCGAGGAGCTTCTGCAAGCCTGCAGGGACGGTATCGTCGTGCGAGGCCGGGGAGAGCTTCTTATCTGAGGGGGACGATGATCGATGTGCTCTGAACCTATCAAGAAAACACCAACCAAAACCAAACCTACACACAGAAGTGCGTCGGAACGGAACGGAAGTGCTCGAGACGTGCACAGACAAGTATCAGACCCTGGTACAGGGCCTTATAAAAGGTTGCAGGGAATGGTATAGACCTCGGAATCGAGATGAGAGCGTTGTATTGTTTGTGGAAGTCCTTGGAACGAAGTCCAAGTACTTAAGCCTTGAGCTGAGTGAACTGGAATGACACCGGAACAGACAGGAAAGCAAGTGTAACACAACGAGAGGTTCGATGCGAATGGAACCCTTGCTGTGCAAGTGTTCAGCCTTGAGCTGAGTGAACCGGAATGACACCGGAACAGACAGGAAAGCGAGTGTAACGCAACGAGAGGTTCGATGTGAATGGAACCCTTGCTGTGCAAGTGTTCAGGCTAGATCTGAGTGAACGAGGGTAGACCCGAACAGACAGGAAGCACAGAGCGCGATGATGTAAAGCTTCTCAGCTATGAAAACAAATGAGAACGAGTTGCTGGGGTTCTCCAAAGCGAGGTGGATGCCGATTCCAAGCGTAGACAGTAACAGACAGTAGTCGGTTCCGATCCCAAGCTCTGCAAACAGTGGTGGGTTCTGATCCCAAGCATAAACACAGTAGTGGGCTCCAATCCCAAGCTCTTCAGACAATGGTGGGTTCCGTTCCCAAGCTATTTAACAGTAGTAGGTTCTGTTCCCAAGCTCCAACATCCAAACAATCCCAATATCCAAGTGCAGGCTCAGCACAATCCCAACATTTCCAGTCACTTTCAGACTCTTCCAGACAACGGCAAGTCGGATCTCAAGGATACCTAACACACAGAACAAAGATCCCGAGCCAAGATGAATTCTAAGAGACACCTTGTTCGAACTCCCCGGTCTCTACCCATTTCGCAAGTGTTGCCGCCTACTAGCCGTGGGGTGATTCCGTGCAGTCGCCCAAGATGCCCCTGCTACTAAATACAAAGTTCTGAAACACATGACAAAGACCAAGAACAAGCAGAAATGAGTAATATAGTCCGTTTATCCGTCTGACTGCCGTGTATCCGTTGTAGAATTGGGTATCCGAGTCCTTCCATTGGCTGCCCATGTCGAGCACGCCATCCTGGTGTGATCCTGTGCACATGTACGGTTGGTAAGACTGTGCCCAGCCCATCACAACCGATCCCCTATGTTGATCCTGACTGTATATGCTGTTCCTTCCAATGCCCGTGCCTTCCTGTCTACCGGAATGTCTGGAACCGAAGCCCCCAGTCCGTAGCTTTCCAGGGATACTGCATTTGAAGTACTTCCCCGTATGGGTACTTGCTCCAGGAGCCGACAAGTGTAGATCCAAGTGATCGGACCCTCGCTTAATGACCATCCCTTATCCGGAATGACCGGGACGGTGTGGAACCATCAAGATGTGATGTTCCCAGCTCCTTCCAATGATCATATGATCAGAACACGTTACGCGTCTCGTGTCCAACACACCATAACAGGATTCCAGTCCGTCCCGTCTAGTTTCGTGAGCGGGAATAGAGTAGACTTCGCATTCCACTTGATCGTTGGGCTACACATCTCCTACAGGTTTCGGAGTGAGCACATGCCAATGGTTCCAGAGTATTCCTCCCCGTTCCCATCCATTACTCAGTGGTTCCTGCCCTGCCAGCTACTTGGGAACCTCAGTACTGATGCTTCTGGAGCGTAGCCCGGCACATGTCTTGTCATGAAAACGCGAAAAAGCGAAGATTTCATGGGTGGACAAATCCCATGCTTATCAACGAGATAGAAGGGACAGGGACAGGTGCAGAGTCAGACGAAGAGGCGTCCTCTATGGCCTGGCACTTGGTGGCGTGAGGGCCCTTGGCGTGCGGCGCTTAACGGGGGTCACGGTGACTGCAACATCAGACGAAGCACCAACTGCGGCGGAGCGGTGCATCCTGAAAGCTGGGGCAGGAGAGGAGACGGGGCTCAAGCCGGCAGCACGCATTGCGGTGAAATGCTTGCTCGGTGTCTACAACAGCAGTACTAGTTTAATCAAGACCCAACGAGCAGAATGCGAGTTGCTTGATTAAGGCAAAAACGCAATTACTAACCAAATCCTAACTACTTTCCCCTTGAATGGTTTAGACTGTGCCGCCGAGTACGGGTCTTTTGAACGCTTTAAGAAGGTTCAAGGAGCACAGATAATCCACAGAGGTTGCGAGGAACAAGCCTGTTTTAAGAGGTCTAGTCCGAAGTGCAAGGTTGATTTAGAGTATTAGACCTCTTTGAGCAATGTCAAACAAGTGCCTAAGCCAACAAATCGAGTTTAAAAGCTTTAGTAGCTTGAGCCAACAATCTCAATCCTAACAAGGTGCCGTGTTCTCCAAATCCCAGATAATAAGCCTTCCAAGGCTACTGTAGTGCGGTGCCGTGTTCTCAATCCTAATAAGCTCTCTCTAGCTTCTTAACCATTTCCAATCCCAAGATCCCGATTCCTGCTACCGTTAGGTACAGGTCTTAGGGAGCCCGATTTAAGCTTTTTGCAGTAAACTCCTGTTTTCGTCAGCAGTTTATGCGTAAGCGCCTTTTCTGGCTCTCTGATTGGTTGAAACGATATCTGAACCTCCCATGTGTCAGCATTAATTTGCTAAAAAGTTCTGCGATGTCAGGCACGTCTCGTCATCTAGTTTTTGCATTTGCCTTTGGGCCTGGCTCTTCAATATCAACATTGTTGTTCTCTCTCCATATTGTTTCCTTCTTTCTCAAGAGCTACAGGTGGCTGTTTCCTCCAGCCAGAGTTTGCCGACACCTACAATGTGAACAACATCCGGCGACTTAACAACCCTGCTCTCGGCTCTGAGCCTCTGACTTGCCTCTCCGACAATGCGCAGAAACATCAGGCGCAGTCTAAGCTCTATGATCTTGGGTTTATTTTCTGCTGTGTTCTGTGTTTCCTTTTTGGAGTCTTACTCCCTCTACATGGTCAAATTTAAATCTGATGTGTTGTGTCAGCCCAATGCGAGCTGGTTGACGCGTCAGCGTCGACCGAGCGAGCTTTGGGCTGCCCACTCCGCATAATAGTTTTCAATAGTTTTCTACTTGTTTTTTGTTCTTGCAATATAACCAACGTTAACCATGATAATTTTTGTGCAGAACAACACATGTGTGCCAGCGCCCGGAATCAACACTACTTTTTGCACTTGAAAAATTATTTCCATGATTGAAATCAATTGGTAGCAGGCGGTGCCGCTTGTCGGCCTTACTTGCTTTATCCAACAATTGATATTAAGTTACTCGTGCAGACGAAACAAAACTTCTTAATGAAGTCAGTCCTGGGTGACAAGTCCCGAATCTCCGTCGTTTATCAAGCAATACCCGGTAAAGGCTAATGCTCTTAGTGACAGAAAGTTCAGTGCCTATCCATGCCAAAACCTCCTCCTTATATACTGTACAATTACGCTTACAATACGATGATTAGTCTACTGGCTGGTATATGAGTAAGGTGTCCGTAGTTAATCACGTGTGGGTAAATATATAGGATCCTCGTGTGCCGACCCCTTAATGCTAGAGTGTGTCCGGTGTGACTGCTCCTTGTCCGATCATGTAGACAGTCCCATCTTCTATCCTCTTGTCCCCCATTCAGGACCTTCAGTTTTCGGTAGACGTAGGTACTGGCTTTGAGCCAGTACCTTAATCAGCCCAAACCGCCAAGTGGTTGTGGAGATATGCGAGTTACCGTCCTGGCCTGGTTCAAGTAACCAAATCAGGATGGCAACAATGATCAGATAGTTGATAAGCGAAGTTCAACCACAGCCGGGGTAACCGGTTACTGTTAAACCCGAATCACCTGACCCGTCGCGCAAGGCTCCCTCTGTAAATAAAGCACAACAAAGCACTTGAACGCTTAACCAAGACCCCACAGTGGTGCCCCAGATCATCAGAGAGGATGATTAATATTGCCCATGTTGTTTGTAGGCCCCGCGATGCCTTGATTAAGCAGCGATGCTTAATCTTGGCAATTAAACCCTTAATCATGGATGTCAACCAGTATGAACTTTCCAGTTGATGCATCCCAGGCAGACTTGATTAAGGTCCTCATGCCCCTGATTAGCCATATAGGACTTATGCTAATCCTTTTGAGCAGCGCACTACGTGATTAAGGTGGAAATCAGCAAATTCCTTACTATTTCACCCATGGTCTGTTTCACGGCTTATCAGCGGCGCACGTCCAGTACACAGGAGTGGCATCCTGAAGAGCAGTCCAACCAGGAAGCGGGCCAGTGGGATGCTCGTCGACGTCCATGGTGGGAAGATCGTCGTCACCGTCTGACTCCTCCGCGTCGTGCGCCGCACCCGCGAGGCTCAGGTCCTGCAGCAAAGTCATCGCCTTGTCCAGCGCCTCCAAAACGGCGTACACGGGCTTGGGCTCGAGGAACGGGTCGGAAGTGCCACACGACGCATATAGATCGGCGAAGATGCTCTCGACGGACTCGAGGGACAGATCCGCCTTCGGGAACACGGGGAGAGAGGGACGCAGGCCAAGTGGCATAGCGGCCTCGGTGACAGGCGGGTCGAAGAGCGTGGGCCCTGCGCAGCGAAAAATGTGTCAGCTGTGAAACAAAATATAGGTGCTGGTTCGCGTACCAAAGAGGGAATAATCCATGTCAAACGAAGGCGCTTCAAACAGCGCCGCGGTGGAGGGCACGTAGGGTTTCATAGGTCCTGTGCGAAAGAAATTGTATTCAGCTGTGCGAATATAATAAATGTCGGGGACTTTGCATACCAAACAGGGTGTCATCAGGGTCAGGGAAGGCGGAGATACCATTGCTAAGTGGCTGGTCACCAGGTATGAAGAAGAAGCAGATGCGAGGGGATTCAGGGGATTCCATTAGGTTATTGGTGAATGGGTCGGGATATGAACGTGAAGGAAAGGTAGTGGTTGGATTGTCGCAGACAAAATCCATTTGTTGGAATATAGACAAGTCGGGGGGAAGTGAAGAGCCACCAACATTGCCCGACCTCCTTTATACCTTCCCCAGAGACAATGGCCACCAAAGCGTGAGCCTCGACCCAGCAAGTAGGTTTCCCGAATAGGCAAGTGCAATTTTGGTTTGAATTTCGCTTTGAGACAATGCCGTCGCCAAGAACCTCGGAGACGGAATGATGGGGTGCAGGCGCTTATGGATCCAACAAAGAACAAATGCCGAGAGCCACCCGTTTTTCTGGAGAGTTTTGCGCGGATTGGTTTGTCGAACTCAAACAGTTGCCGTTTTGGGAAATAAATCGCAAGGATTGGTCGGGTGGCACACGGCAGAGCACTGGGAGGCATAGGACACATCATTGGCTGTAGTAAGGCGTCGGCACGGTCTGGTGGTCGAAGAGATGTGTCAGCTAGGGCTTTCGAGTGAGTTGCACCGACTGTGTAGCAAATGCTTGACAAATTTCGATACACCAGCAAAATCTGAGGGATGGATGGGTTCACGTCGAGCCTGGCCGCCACGCGGAAGCGCTGCCCGAGGGTCAAATGCGTACCTAGGCACCCGCAAGCGGTAAAGAATTCGACGCGTGTGACTAAGTATCCCGCTATAATGACTGCCTTCCGATCTTCAGATCTACGAGCCAATGTCAGAGCCCGTGGACGCCATGAACATCCATTGAACGTGCCTCTGAATCCGGTGGCTGATGTTTCGTCAAAGAAACGCATATGCACCGCTTGGCACCACCCCATCCCACATCTCCACAAACACTCACACCAAATAAAGCAAAATTTCAGCCTGGACTGAAATGTGAATTTATTTGGTAAGAATCAATATACATATCGGCTGCATTGGATTTGGCCTGTATCTACTGCAGCTGATTCTCATAGTTATTTTGTAAGAATCAATACACATATCAGCCACATCAGATACAGCCCGTATCTGATGCGGCTGATTCTCATAAAGAAACTCAAAGAATCAATGTGAGTTTCTGCTGGGCTGAAATCTTTGAGCAAATTTTGCTATTCATTGATAAAAATAGCAGCCAGTAGCATAAATAGCTCAGGGATTTCAGCGGTATGGAAACTCGTTTCGATTCTTTGAGTTTCTTTATGAGAATCAGCCGCATCAGATACGGCCGTATCTGATGCAGCTGATATGTGTATTGATTCTTACAAAATAAATCTGAGAATCAGCCGCCTCAGATACGGGCCAAATCCGATGCAGCTGATACGTGCATTGATTCTTACCAAATAAATTCACATTTCAGTCCAGACTGAAATTTTGCTTTATTTGGTGTGACTGCTCCTCCTGCCACCCAATTAGGCAATAGTCGATACTTGCTACCTCCCCGCCACATTCCAAATCAAATTCAGATCGAAACAGACTCCTCCCACACACACGCATCAATAAACGAAACTTTTCCCGTGTTTTTATTTCGTGTTTTCTTTTCTATCTTATCTACCTAGGTAGTCATTATTTATACTGCAGTAACGGATGTGGGGTGACCATGCGCGACTCACGGGCGAGTCGGTCCCGGCGAGGGTCCAGGGTCCAGGGGCAGGTATCATAAGTATGCGTGGGCGAATGAAGCTATGGATACACGTCGCGCGCGCGCGCGTCAAGGGGTCGTGTATGGTCTTGGTGGTGCGTGCACGGGAACTATAACGATAAAGCAAAGCGGTGGAGCGGTGAAGCAAATACACGGAGGGTGTGGGTCCGCGGACGTAAATTAAATGGGTTGGGTCCGGCGGGACAGGGCGTGCGCGCGTCGCGCAGAAGGCGGGAGGCGGGAGGCGGGAGGCGGGAGGATCCGGGATCGTGTAAAGTGGGATCCGGGCACTTTTATAGGAAGAATCCGATAGCCAGTCAGTCGATGGGAATCCGCGGGCATGTATACCGCGCGTGCGGGATGCAGGTGGAGGAGCACCGAGCGGGCCAAGGCGTTATGCCACTCGTGGATGTAAGCAGACAGGAAATTTGAGACCGCGCTGCATGAGATTACCATCAGCCGCAAGAAAGGAAGTGAACGCGAAACAACGAACGAACCTTCAACCCCCAAACCTCGACGGCAACGGCGGGAGCCACTCCCCCCCATCCCCCGCATCCCCCTCCCGCACCTCATCAACAGACTCCATTGTCACAAACGTCGCCGCGCTCTCCATCCGCACATTCACCCGCGCCCCAATCGGGCGTGAATAATCCACATGGTCCCCCAAGGACCGCGTCGAGTGCGACGCAGGCAGCAACACCGCCAGCCCGGGTCTCAACAACCCCTCCCTCCGTTCCCCGTCCCCACCATCCGCGCTCCCATCCGAGAGGGCAGGCGACGGCAGCGGCTGCGGCTGCCCCGGCGGCGGGCGCCACCCCTCCATGCCGCTCGAGCGCCGCGCCGCGCCGAACGTCGGCGGCGGGTTGAGGAGCGAGCTCGGCGGATTGAGCAGCGAGCTCGGCGGGCGCGCGCCGCGGATGCTCGGGTCCTGCAGCGCGCCTGGCTCGAAGGACAGCGGCTGTGGGGAGCCGCCGGTGGAGGACGCGCGCCCGCCGCGCAGGCGCCACATCAGCCCGGGGGGCTTGGCGCTCGCGCGGCCATCGTCCTGCGCTGCTTGGCTAGAGACGGCGGCGGCAACGGCGGGCAGAATTTTGGGGGTGTGCGGCGCGGCGGAGGAATGGTGGGAGTAGCTCGAGGGCGGGGTCCTGGCTTGCGTGTACGAAGCGGACGGGGGCGCGGAGTCGAACGCGTACGTGTGTCCGTAGTCCGACGTGGGGCTGCTCATCTGCCCGTGCGAGATGGACGAGCCGCCGCCGGGGCCGGAGTGGGAATTGCTCGAGTGCCCCTGCGACGACGGCGGCCCCCCGTGACTGTGGCCCTGCGACGACGACGCCGCCCCACTCCCACTCCCACTTCCACTTCGACCGCCGCTACTTAACCACATCCCCGGCTCGACGGCCGCGAGCGCCGCCCCCGCCTGAGCGAAGGGCATCTGCCCGTGCCCAGACGACGAGGGCAGCACGCCGTGCGCCTCCGACGACCCACTCCCGCTCCCGTGCCCCTCCGAGCTCGCGTCGACCAAGCCCTGGTCGTGCCCCGCGCTCGTCGACCCGTACCCGCGCACGCTCTCCTCGTCCGCCGCGAGCGGGCTGCGCCACGCGCCGCTCTCGCGCATGGTCGGCTGCCCGCCCTGGGCGCGCCGGGCCCCGGGCGCGGAGCGGGAGCGAAGGCGCCCGCAGAGGAAGAAGATGGCGAGGACGCCGAGGATGAGCGCGACGACGCCGCCGATCGCAACGCCGACGATGCCGCCGACGTTGTGTGCGAAGGTGCTGCAACGAGAGATCAGTAAACGAGATGGCAGATAAGAAGGAAGAGAAGAAAGGAGAAGGCGTGAGGAAACAGAGAGACAAGGGACCGAAAAAATTGAATAAATAATCGAAGCGCCGCGAGTCGTCGAGCTCGACGAGCTCGTGCCAGACTCGCGCCCGTGCAAAACGCCAGCGCGCACAAAACACGTCACCCGCCCCACATGTCAGGCCACACCCGCCCCCTATTCCACCGCTGCCCCGCTGTGCCTCTCGACTGCTCTATCTCCACGGCCCGCTCATAGCAAAGCTCCCCCGCCCACAAGGGCACCGCAAGCCCGCGCCGTGGAAAGTATATCCCACGCCGCCCCGCCCGCTCCCCACCCCGCACCCAGCGAGTGCATCAAGAAACAAGTGAGGCAGGGCGGCTCCCTCCGCACATACGGGAGCGCAGAGGAAAAAACACGCATCCCTCACCACATAGAGCATCCCCATCGTACTCAAGCGCATGGGGCACACTCCCCACTCCCGCTCTCTTGCCTCCCGCCCCTCCTAAAAAAAAACCAAACAAGGAAAACAACTCACCTCCCCCCCGCATCCCCCCCGCTCAACGCGCCCGTATTGGTAGCGCTCGCCGTCCCCCCCGTATTCGTCCCGTCCCCGTCCCCGTACCGGTGCCGATGTGCTCGCCGCCGGTGGCGCTGGTGGAGAAGCTGGGCGAGAAGGTGGTTGTGGCGGAGAGGGAGAGGGAGGGGAGGGCGGAGAAGGAGAGGGAGGGGAGTTGGGAAGAGGAGGGTTGGGAGAGGGAAGCGGACTGGGAGGGTGGTGGTGGGGTGCTGGCTGAGGCGGAGACGGAGAAGGGTTGGGAAAGGGAAGCAGACTGGGAGGGTGGTGGTGGGATGCTAGCTGAGGCGGATTGTGAGGCGGAGACGGAGAAGGACGCAGACTGGGAGGGTGGTGGTGGGATACTGGCCGAGGCGGATTGCGAGGCGGAGACGGAGAAGGATTGGGAAGCAGAGGCAGACGCCGATTGTGATTGAGAGGCGCTGGCGGAAGCGGACTGCGACTGCGAGGCGCTGGCAGACGCGGATTGCGATTGTGAAGCAGATTGCGAGGCACTGGCGGACTGCGACTGAGATTGAAACGCGCTGGCCGATGCGGATGGGGACTGCGACGTGGACACCGACGCAGACTGCGATTGTGATGCAGATGCGGATGCCGACTGAGACTGCGATGCGCTGGCGGATTGAGACGCGCTGGCAGAGTCGGTGGCAGACTGGGACCTGCGAGACGGTTAGCTTGTGTGCGGTAGATGAAAGAGACCTGGACGCACAGGGAAGCAGAGGAAGATGGAGGAGCGGAGGAGGAGGATGGAGGTAAAGCGGAGGAGGAGGAAGGCGGGGCAGAGGATGGGGGAGGGGCGCTGGAGGCTGGCGACGAGGACATGGTGCCGAGCGTAAGATCGACGTCGACAACGACCCCAGCAATATCAGCGTCTGCGTGCACACGTAAACCCGAGGGACTCGTATCCAGCTCGCCCGAGGCAGCGAGCAAACCCAGAGAGGACGCGCGCGAAGAGTGGCCACGCGAAGAATGGCCAGCGAGAGACCTGCCATGCCGTCGATGGAACCCGCGCCCCTGTGGCGGCGAGACAGCGGGCTCGGCGTGTCTGGCAGCGATGCGTCGATGTTTTGGCGAGAAGACAGCACGCAATGGCCTAGAATAGCGTGTGTCGGGATTATCTTTGATGTTTGAGTTCATTTCCGAGGGGGTTTGGGCGTGAAGTCAGTAGAAAGCAGGCATGAAGGAATCTGTAGTGACTGTGGTGTGTGAGGGACTGTGCGGCGACCAAGAACGCGGGTCAACAGCGGCCGGTCGATGGGGATTCCTCTAGGGACAGAGTAAGAGAGCGGCGGGTGGTTTGCTGGCGCGACAGAGCTTAGGACATGGTGGCCAGTCCACAGAGACACCGAAAATGACTAAGCCAGATGCGCTCTTGCCATCACATCGGATGCTGTTACTTGCTTCTGAAGATCTCCACGACATCCGCCTTTCTCCCACTCATTTTATTTCACTGGCGCACAGTCTACACCAAAAACGCCTCGGAGAACAGACACCAGAGGAGAGATCCTTGCCAACCGCAGTCAATCGCTCCCCCATCCTCGTAATACCGATCATTTATTTCCCCAGCTTCCCGAAAAAAAAAATCAGCGGCGTTATGCATCTCTGTCTAAAACCTCCGATTCGAGGACCCCACGGAGTCAACCGCTCCATCCACGCGTCTTGGCCCGGTCTGATCATAGTCCCACTGGCTAACTGAGGAGCTCTCATCTCTCAAACGCCGACTTGCATCTACGGTAATGCCCCCCGACTCGAGGCGCAAGATACGCATCTCCTTACCAACCGCCTGGCATGGCCATCTCAGCTCGGTGCTTTTATTACCATTATTTTCGTCCATCATCCACCGAAACAATTCGGCGTCTTTACTCTTTTTCCTTTATTCAGTCCGAACTGACTATTCTGGGTGCTTTCGTCCATGCTCCCCAGGGCCCAGGTCCTTATATGATACACACATCACCCGAATCTGGACGATTTTGCCCTCCGCAAGTACGCCACGACATCGACGCCCGCCCACGCATCCCGTAACTCCCGCCACCTACATCTACTTAACGCCACCAAACCCACCTACCCTAAAACACAATTATGCCGTCGTGCGTCCTGCATGCGTTGCGTCAGTCCCGCGTCATTGAAATGCTCAATTTAATTTCAATACCCCTGCATGTCATGTCGCGCCAACGATGCCACGTTTCACAAGTTCAATTTTTCCCCAAGTCACCGCGTATCCCGCACGCATATGCATGAGCCTCAACCGCAGTATCGTGCGTATTCGAGAACACTTCCCTACAAAGAACTCGGACGTGGTGTGCGGCACACCGCCAGTTCTCTGTGTTGCCTCTCGCGTGTAGATATCAAGAATCGCTGGCAGCCGGGGTTCGACTCCCCGCGTCCGAACTGATCCAGCACTATTGGCTTTTTGCTCTGCTGCCTGTCATTGTGTGCAACTCAACCACTAGTAGTACTCGTCAAAGATCCAACATTACGGTTCCTTGTTCAAGTCCAAGTCCAATTGCATTCCCAGCCGTTTTCCAGGGTCGCAATTAAACTCAGTCTCATCTCCAATCAATTCAACAAAGTCGACCACAATAGAGGTCGTATTCGAGGGCACACCGTACCAGGAAATCGGACGTGGTGTGCGGCACACCGCCAGCCTCTGTGTCTACGCCTATGAAGAGTCCCTGGCAGCCGGGGTTCGACTCCCCGCGTCCGAACTGACCCTTGACTTGAGTTTTTTCTTTTGTCGTCCTTGAGTTTGCACTTCGGCCACTAGTACATGTACTCGTCACAGATTCAACATTACGGTACGTACTGTACATCTTCCTTGTTCAAGTCCAAGCCGTCTTCAAGGGCCGCAATTAAACTCAGTCTCATCCCCAATCAACCCAACAAAGTCGACCACAACAGAGGTCGTATTCGAGGGCACGCACGTACAGGAAATCGGACGTGGTGTGCGGCACACCGCCAGCTGTGTTTGCGCGCACAGGCATATGAAGAGTCCCTGGCAGCCGGGGTTCGACTCCCCGCGTCCGAACTGCTTTGCTCTTCGTCAGTTTTTTTTCGTTTAAAAATTGTCCTTGAGTTTGCACCTCGGCCAGTAGTACTCGCCAACGATCCAACTTGCGCGTAAGTACGTATACGTATGTCTTGCTTGTTCAAGTCCAAGTTCAAGTAGTCTTTTGAATCCGTCATCCAGGTCCGCGACCCGCCCTCCGAAGCGTTAGTTAATTCCACAGCCAGAGCTCGTCTTCGAAGACGCTTCCCTAAAAAGAAATCGGACGTGGTATGCGGCACACCGCCAGGCAGGGTTCCCGATCAAACGTCCAAATTACCTGGCAGCTCGGGTTCGACTCCCCGCGTCCGAATTCGCTTACCTTGGTGAAGGTTTTTACTTTTGCTTTGCCGTCCTTGAACAACTTGCACCTGGGCTTTGCCCTAGCATCCTGATTTAAAGACACGTACATACCTCATTCCGTCTGTCTGTTGTGTGTCCTTTCTGTTGGCTGGGCCGGCCCAACCTCATTTTTAACTAAAACTCATCCACAGTATCTTCCAGGTTCGCAAGCTCAGTCTCACGCTCAATTAATTCAACAGCAGCATAACTTGTATTCGCGGACGCTTCCCTAAAAAGAAATCCGATGTAGTGTGCGGCACACCGCCAGGCAGGGTTATCGAACATCCAGATTGCCTGGCAGTCGGGGTTCGACTCCCCGCATCCGAATTGACTTTCCGCGGTGTTTCTTTTACTTTTGCTTTTCCGTCCTTGTGTTCAAGGCTCTGCACCAGTATCCAGACTTTGGACGATAGCAAGTATCGAGATTTCGAACTTCTCTCTGTCAGGTCGTCCAACCTCATTTTGAACTTCGACTTCAAGTCGCTTTCCAGGTTCGCAAGCTCAGTCTCATCCCCAATCAATTCAACAGTGCTGATTGCAGCGGAGCTCGCTTTCAAGAATACAGAAAGTCGGACGTGGCGTGCGGCACACCGCCAGGCTTTGTACATCCTTCCTTCCTGTATAACAAACTCCCTGGCAACACGGGGTTTGACTCCCCGCGTCCGAGCTGATCTTCGGCAAGATTGGTGTTTTTGCTTGGCTGCCCTTGTGTGCAACTGCTATCCTCACACCTACTTACCTCCGTGTGTCAAGTTCTCTGTGCATTGTGGGTATGAAATATCAAGAGTCGCTGGCAGTCCGGGGTTCGACTCCCCGCGTCCGAACCGCCTACCTGTCTTGCGAACAAGCTTTTTGCCTTATCGTCCTTGTGTACGACTCCCCTATCCAAATTTCGAAAGACACACTCACTCCTGTCCGTCAGGGGCGTGGATGGCCCAACCCCATTTTGAACTTCAACTCGTGTGTCTTCCAGGTTCACCCCCGGTCTCATGCCCAATCAATTCAACAGTGTTGACCTTCAGCTGTAGCACAACTCGTATTCGGCGACTTTGAAGCCTTCTGGAATTCCGGGTTTCGACTCCCTGTGCATCGGCCAATTGACATTATGATTGTGGTGTTTCACGTGTTTTTTGGTGTTTTCGCATTGTGATCAGAAATTGTTGTTTTTGGGCAGGTGCCGGAACCCGCTGCTGAGGTGGAAGAATTATGGAAAGGGTTGGTGTTTGGTGTAAGATAGTGTTTACATCTCAACTTTGGAAATTTTGATGTGTCGGTGCTGTGGGTGGGGATTTTGGCCCGCATTGTCATGGTATAGTCAAGATTTGTAAAAAATGTTGTCAGTGCAGAGTGTTGTCGTGTCTTCGGCTGTTTTTTTGGTGTTTTTTGGTGTTTTCACGTGTTGTACAACACGACAATTAGAATGTCAAAAGACTAATGCATCTTAGATGATGTGATCTTTTGTTTCGAATTCAGTATCGGTCTTTCCGCAGGGCCCTTTATCTTCCTACCCTTCAAGTTCAGATTGTTCTGCTTTGGCTCTTCAAAAAAAATTCCTCCCAATTTCCTCCTGTCATTGGGTCCACATCTCTGGGGCATCTTGGCACCAAATTAAGTGTCGAGCCCGCGTCAAGTGCACTTGATCAATTGACATAATCATCGCCGTGTTCTCGTATACATCAACACACAAGGTACAAGTTTGTTGTGTTGCCACTATACAGGACACCAGTAAGGATTGCATATTTCGAGTCTCTTGTCTAGCTACAGCAATATGGTAATTTCCCATCAGTTTTATTTTCTCTCCCTTTGAATCATAGGCCTCAGCAAACCACAGCTCTTTGCTGCTGCAGACACCTTCCATTTCAAAAGTTTGGGCACTGTCGACGATCTGTGCACTTGCCTCAAGGCTTATATAGCAGCCAACAAGGTGGATATCATGGCCAATCCAGACCATTCCCTCTTTTCATTCAAAAGGAAACAGAGGAGTGGGCTGTGAGTGCTGGGCCTGAACCCATCTTCTTGGCACGGTAGGTATTGGAGGCAGTGCCAAGAGCACCCTGGATCCAAGGGACTCTGATGACGAGACCTTTGCCCCCGTCCCTCCCCCAGTGCACATAGTGCCTGCAAACCCGTTTACCAACCACAATGTGGGCCTAGATCTTGCAACACTGGACAGGGCTTTCCAGATGATCTATGGCCCAGGTGAGTCCTCTACCTCTCCACTCCTATGGTCATTTCAATTTCATACTTTGTTTAAATATGTACTCCTTTACGGTGCACTTCTTTTGGGCATTGAGTTCCCTATCTCATTGGATAACTTTATTTTGTCTTCATGAATATAAACCTCTTCTGAGTATTGAAACTCTGTTACTTCTGGTATTGAAACCGTCAGCGTCTCCATTTCGGATGTTTAAACCCATCTAGAATCCTATCATAGTTCCAATTGAGCATCAAAACCCATTCAAAGTGTGGTATCGAAACTAGAGTTTTATTCACAGCTTGAAACCCAGTTGACTAGATATGTTGCTCGAACATTGACTTTCTTCACACAACTTGTCTCCAGGAGTTGTTACATTCATTGCTAAACAGGGTATTGAAACACACACTCTTCATTGAAACTTGAACTTCTATTTAGTTGTTTGAAACATATTCATGGATGACTGACATTGATGTCTCCACTGTCCCAGATCCTGTGAATGTGATGCTAATATGCCTGTCATCCTTTCTACCGTTTCTGGTTGCACACACATGAGATGCGAATTGGGTTTGGTGGCTTCCAATGCTTCATACAAGTATTTTATTCCTGAGGTGATTTGGACAAAGTTTGCTGCAAGATGGCTCTCCCATGTTCCGCTGCAGTATCTCATGGACAAGTTTTGTGGGATTAGGAACAGAGCTACTTCTACAGCACTCAATGATCTATTGAGTCATGATGGACAGCAGTTCTAACTGGCCTCTCCTTCACCCATTGCAAACACAACAATGGCCACTTTGACTCACATACAATTGACATGTCTGTCATCTCACGGCTGTTTCCCCCCATTGATCCATCCTAGTTCTACCTGTTTATCTGCAATGATCTTGAGAGGCTGTTCATTATTGCCAACACTGCTCATCGGCAACTTCACACTGATCTTGGCATTGCTTCCACCAGCGACCATGTGATTTGTACACAGCCAAATGACTCACAGCTCAACTTATAATCATAACGAGGGTCATGGTGTGAGGTCTCCGAGCATGCTATGCATCGCTTTTTGCCTCATGGCCCCTGCGAACCATCTGCACGATGATGGAACGAGCTCGGACATACGTGATGGATCTTCCTAAACAGGATTCTATGTTACCAGAAGCAGCTTCCGAGCGAGACCAACACTCTCCCCCACCATCCGGATCACCTTCTCCGCCACTCAAACTCACTCCTGCACCATCGTCAGCAGGATACGGCCGTTCCCCGGGACTAGACTCTCAGATCCTTCTTACAATGTGTGGGCAGTGAGCGACCTTCCATATACACACCTCTGACAAACGAGACCGGTGCTCTCCTTACCACACGATTTGTGCACATCACTACTTGGTGTCCTGTAATCGACGACAGGGCATGACCGGTCCCTGGACATCTAGACCCCCGCCCTCCTGCAGCACAATGCATGGATGACCTCCCCTATTACCGTTTCCAGATGATCTCTTGTGCTGGACGGACCTAGCCCGTGCCTGACGCTGACTCAGTGGACGAGGCAGAGCTTATCCCAACACTGCCTTCTCCCCCACTTCACATGACGTGTCGACTAGCCGAGGGAGACCATTCGTCTCTCCTCCTTCCTGAACACTTGAGCACCTTCTGGCGTGACCACCTGGCTGTGCCTGAAGTTCCAAACATATTCTGAGGTTGCTTGACCTCGTTGTGCCCTACGTGCACCCAAAGACCATTGGTATCCTCAGCAGAGGTGCCCAGTCTCCTGCTGTTATACACCCCAAAACACCTCATGATGTCCCCTGCCCCTGGAAACACCTGCGACCCGCATGGCACTTCTGGAAACATGGGAAGACATCGAGGAGATATAAAAGGGAGTGCATTTAGTAGGAGTAGTCAGTACTTTTCAGCCTACAGGAGTAGCTTCTGGGGTGTCTTCCCCATTTATTTATTTTGGAATCCTCGTTTTATTTCGTGTCGTGCCTAAGGCATATGGTAGAAATAAAGCTAGCTACTTATCTGTACGTGTTTGTGGTATTCTACAATGGTTGTTGGGATTGTGCCTACTCGAGAACTTTGCAAGACCGCGACGAGGCGGCTGCGAAGCGGAATAATCCGCAGGTATGTATATGTGGCCAAAGCCTCTAAAGGATGTGTGAGAGAATAAATAGATATGTGCGCAGATGAGAGCAGACAATAAAGGAAAGCATATAATGAAACTGTAAGAAATCTACTTGTCTTTGGGTCGCTCCAGCAGCTCGAAATCACCGAAGACTGCGTGGAAGCGTCCGGTGTGCTGGATGAAGGCAAAGAAATTGGGGAGTAGGTCCTGATCGGTAAGCAGATGCTTGGTGAAAGCTGCTAATTGGCTGGTGGCTCGTAGACATCGGCAGGCATAATCGTGGGCTGGGCAGTGGTGTAAGTCTTCCCCACTAACTGTACAAGTCTTACTCAATCTAAGGGTTACTCCCAGCCTTCCCCCGAACTCGTACCTCGCCTCGTGCACCCTTCTTCCTTGCCTTCGTGGCTGGAGACAGGCCACATCTCCTACATTCACTCGTTCGTCGGCATCTCACCTCCCACACCTCCATCAGCAGGGTCCCTCCTCACCAGATCTGGTATCACATATCCAGGCTTTCTCAATTAGGATCACCGTTTTCACGAGCATTGCTCTGTAGAAAACAGGCCCAGAGAGAAGCTGTCACATCCAAATCGCTATTCGTACCCGTCCAGACCAATTGTCTTGCCCCCTGTCTGAACATTGTCGGTGTCATTGTCTGTGCGACACTCATCACATCTCAGCACCGGTTGTAAGGGGAAGAGCACACCAAGGAAAGCAGATGGGGCAACACATTTAGGGTTCTGGTACACTCGTACAGGGGACCAGGTTTAGTAAATTCACATTCTCTACACTGTTTTAGCTGACAACAGGTCCACTATACTCGTCCGCACCTAGGAGACAAACGGTCTCCATGAATCACCGTTCACACACACACACATTATCTATACCAAGCGGATTCATGTACCAACCTTCCTCACTATCATTTGACTATACTTTCCCCTCTAGAGGACGAACACAGTCAAATTCGAATCACATACCTTTCAATAGCAACACCGCAGTCCTTATCACAATGGACACTAGCAATCCAATTCACAATTGAAAATACACTCCTTTGGATTGCAATGTCAGATTGCCTAAAATCCCAATTGCCTTGCCATCATACCCCCCCAATACCCGTTGCTTCATTTTGGGGAACACCGAGCCTAACCATGATGGACTGGAGTGTCTCTGCATCCTTCCAGCGGCCCTGGTTCCGATATGTGTCTGCAAGATTGGCCATGCTCATCAAGGTGTCTGGATGGTCCTCTCCCAGCACATGCTTCCTCTTCTCCATCACCACCACCTCAAGTGTCTCTGCATCCTTCCAGCGGCCCTGGTTCCAATATGTGGATGCAAGATTGGCCATGTATATCAAGGTGTATGGATGCTCCTCTCCTAGCACATGCTTGCTCTTCTCCATCACCACCACCTGGAGTGTCTCTGCATCCTTCCAGCGGCCCTGGTTCTGACATGTGGCTGCAAGATTGGCCATGCTCATCAAGGTGTCTGGATGGTCCTCTCCCAGCACATGCTTCCTCTTCTCCATCACCACCACCTGGAGTGTCTCTGCATCCTTCCAGCGGCCCTGGTTTGCATATGTGACTGCAAGATTGGCCATGCTTGTCAAGGTGTCTGGATGCTCCTCTCCCAGCACATGCTTCCTCTTCTCCATCACCACCACCTCAAGTGTCTCTGCATCCTTCCAGCAGCCCTGGTTCCGATATGTGTCTGCAAGATTGGCCATGCTTGTCAAGGTGGAAGGATGCTCCTCTCCCAGCACATGCTTCCTCTTCTCCATCACCACCACCTGGAGTGTCTCTGCATCCTTCCAGCGGCCCTGGTTTGCATATGTGACTGCAAGATTGGCCATGCTTGTCAAGGTGTCTGGATGCTCCTCTCCCAGCACATGCTTGCTCTTCTCCATCACCACCACCTCAAGTGTCTCTGCATCCTTCCAGCGGCCCTGGTTCCGATATGTGTTTGCAAGATTGGCCATGCTCATCAAGGTGTCTGGATGCTCCTCTCCCAGCACATGCTTCCTCTTCTCCATCACCACCACCTCGAGCATCTCTGCATCCTTCCAGCGGCCCTGGTTCCGATATGTGACTGCAAGATCGCCCATGCTTGTCAAGGTGTGTGGATGCTCCTCTCCCAGCACATGCTTCCTCTTTTCCATCACCACCACCTGGAGTGTCTCTGCATCCTTCCAGTGGCCCTGGTCTCAATATGTGGCTGCAAGATTGCCCATGCTTATCAGGGTGTCTGGATGCTCCTCTCCCAGCACATGCTTGCTCTTCTCCATCACCACCACCTCGAGTGTCTCTGCATCCTTCCAGCACCCCTGGTTCCAATATGTCTCTGCGAGATTGACCATGCTCGTCAAGGTGTCTGGATGCTCTGCTCCCAGCACACACATCCTCATCTCCATCACCACCAAGTCAAGTGCCTCTGCATCCTTCCAGTAACCCCCTTCAAAATACACCCTTCGGATTCGAGTTGCAACAAATGCACATATCTCTTCCCTGTTTAGAGAGTCCATGCTTCTGGTAATATGCTGTAAAAGCTTGTGTCGATATTTGTAGTCTTCATCTTGAAAACTCCAAGAAATTGACAAGCCAATCATAGCAAGAACACATTTCTGCAGGAGATGTCTGTTTGTTTCTAGTGTGGTGCCACTCCAGTGCTGCACCAGGGGATGAATGTGATATGAGCCATCTTGTCTATCCCGTTCAATGAGGGAATATGATTCAAGTTCCCCCATCACTTCATGGAAGACCAAAGAATCCCAATTCCCATCCTGCTTTCCAAGCTCAGTCAACAACCGCGTCACTTCCCTCTGCAACTCAGAATCATCAAGCCTTTCCCAAGACATTGATGCTTTTTCAAATATTTCTTCCAAGATGCCCTCGTGATGGAGCCTGGAGCAGATCTGCAACATGGTTCTCCCAGGTGAACTAAGCTTATTGTAGCTTAAATTCCATGTTGCATATACAGCTCGACCATATTGATTCTGTCCTTGAATCTCTGCACGTTGCAGCAGCTTATCACGATGGCTTTGATAGAGCTTCAGATATCCACTGAGTTTGCCCCGGGCATGAATATAACCACCTGCTTGGGAGACAGCCAAAGCAAAGCAATGGAGTTCCTGTGTTATGATTCAGTTTGACTTGGATTATCAAAGAAAGCCTGAAAGAACTGACCTTCACAATAGCTACTGCCAGTTTCCCTTGCTCATCACTGTTGAGTTTCTCTTGATTATCACTCCTGCCTTGGTAAGCTAACTGCAAGAGCAAGTCTTTTGCATCTTCAAGTTCCATATCTGACACCCTTGAGTCTGCCCTAGCATGAATGCAAAGTTCTTGGTTGCGAGTTGTGATCAAAATGTTCCCAAATGTGCAGCAAGGGAAGAATTTTGAAATGTCCAACTGGACATCATCGGCATTATCAAAGAAGAGAAGCCACTCTTCCTGTTGGCTCGCAAGCCAGTGCAGAATTGCTTCATTTGATTCACCAACCACTGCAGGGGCAATAGTCTTCAGATCTGTTTCAATTGTCTGTTCACTTGTAGCATCAATATAGAATATTTCAGAGAAGCTAGAAATTAGGTGTGAGACATGTGCAAAATTTATGAGATTTATTCATACCGATGGTGGGCTTGGGAGTCTTGCAAAAACTTGAATGAAAGCTGACTTTTTCCAGCACCCCCGAGGCCATGCAAGACAAAGATGTGCCGAGATCCCTGATCACAGTCAAAGTGTTGGTGCATCTCCTGGAGAATATCTTTTCGTCCTTTGAACGAAGACACTGGCAGAGGACAAAGCTTGTGGTGCTTCTGCCCTATAGCATGCAATGATTGGTTCTGAGCTTCTGGGTTGACATGAAGACCTGGTGTGTACTATCAGGAAACAGCTTTTGACAGTATATTGTAGCGATTTACCACCATAGACCGTGACTTTCCGAATTTTGGTGCGAGTCAAATTGAATCGAGGGCCCTCGCCATTGCCACCAGCACCCCCAGCACCCCCGAGGCCTTTTCCACCCGACCCTCCAATACCCCCTGCAGAGGAGTTAGACACAATTGACAACTGATGTGATTCGCACCGTGGATTGTTGTGCGGTGTTTGCTTGAGAAAGAACCCATGGCGTTCTGTCGAAGTGTAAATCTTCTATATGAACAACCAGCCAGTGCGATAGTTCACATGCAACACAGAACTGACCAAAGAGGATATATTGCTGTGGTAGACTTGGGAGTGGTAGCACGAAGAATGTATTGCAGCGCAGGCGTGGTTAAGAGGAAGTGTTGGAGAAACACGCACCGGCCACGTTGCGCTTTAAATTAGCCAGCCGCAGATCCGGGGAAGTGGTTTGCCACATTGTTCGCATGCAGTACTTACGTTGTGGCGTTTCGGCGATGACAGTCAGCGAGGCTTCTATCTGGGCTCCCAAATGAACTGTAGTGCTGTTCGAAATGCAGATCGGTCGTGTTGCTGGGCCGGAAGATAGTAGCCAAAGTGCATGGAGAGAGAGCTCGAGGGTGTCGCGTGGTCGCCGCATTGTTCGGGTACAGTACCAGCTTTGATTTCGCACTGGCAGTGAAAATTCAACATTGGCATTCAAAGTAGAAAAGAAAAAATTGGAGAATGTAGGACTCCTGTTAGAAATGGAGATCGGTCGAGCCTAAGCTTTGAGACGAGGAGGTGCCTTTTCAACCGGATCGACGGCCGTGCCGTTCATAACGCCGTCTTAATTTCCGACATTGATCGAGGATTAGGCCAAGATGATCCGGCTCCACCGCCACGTTGCGCCTCATCGATCATCCCTGGCGCCGCTCCTCGACGATGAAGAGTTGTTCCGATGGTTTGCAACTCGACGGCCTGTTCATTCTCATCGGCGCTGCCTGTCCATTGCTAGCCATCGTCTAGACTCATTTGCAGCCCACACTTTGCTCTCTATCGGCCGCCTGACCGCTCCCCAAGTGCGGCCGTAGAGCGCGATGCTACGCGAACGTCTTCGAGTGAGCACGCACGAAGATCGCGGCCTCCACGATGCACACGCGCGCGGCGTACGCCGCCTTGGGGAGTATGCTGAGGATGAAGCGGCGTGAGTAGCGCTTTCGCTCTCGACTTCTTGCTGTGCGTGCCGACATACTTCTTCCCTTCTTGTTCTTCTTATTCTTTGCGCTACGACTCTGCCAGGGTATTCCGACCACATCACACCGTCAGCTCCACACATGTATGCACTCCGCCCACCCGCCTAGCTCTCCGCTACGCTGGAGCGCTGGAGCCTCAGCTCTCAACTACATGCGCGGGTTCGACGCTCGGTTCCCGCCCCAACTTCCGGCATGCCTCCACTCTCCACACCCTTGCCACACCCTACATCGGTCGCTCCACGTGTAACCCTCATCCCTCGACGCTTGGTGGGCATTCGACACTCGATACAGCTGTACTTCGGGCCAGGCTCCTCGACTCCCGATGCGTGCCTTCACCCCTCCTTCCGAATCTGATTGCCCCGGTCCCCGGGCGCGACTGGGCGAGGCGGCATCGACCGTAGACGGCCTGGAGCATCTCGCGACGGAGCGATAGCATGCGCGCTCGTTAACGTGTGAGCACGTCTGCTTTCTGTCCCTCGCTCCATCCTTCCCTCCCTCTGCCACCCTCCGCTCCCGTCCTCTCCATCGTCATATCTCCGTTCCTTTGTATCGCTCTTTTCGCACCGCTGACTTGTCTCCTCCTCGCAGGCCCTGCGTCCTATGGGACATTCTCCCTGTGTTCCGTATCGGCGAGGCGATGGGGGGCAAACGCTCGAGGCCCGTCTTCCTCAGTTCTTCCCCCCCGCAATGTCGCAAGTACGGCTGTCGGGACCTGTTCGTACGTGTCTTTCGTTGTCCGCTTTTCCCCATCCTTTCCCTTCCCTTTTCTGCTTCCTCGTGCCCCCTTCTTTTGTCCACTTCCCCTTTCCTTTCCCTCGGTCTTGATCTTGCCTCGAGGCTGACGATGACGATCCCATTATTAACGACAGACACACGCTTTGCCGGTGCTGACGCCACCTGAGGACTCACGAAGCTTCTCTCTTCCTCCTCCGACTGTCCTCCCGACTCCCGACCTCCTTCTCTCCATTTCAACTGGCTCTGCGAATCGGAGAGGCGAGACGGCAGGAAGCAAGCACGGCGAAGGGGACGAGGACGAGGACGGCAGCGCGATGACGATTGTCCAGGCAGACGTGTGGCTCGGGCTGCCTTCGAGAAGGATTCTGAGGACGGGACTCGGACAAAGAGATCGGACAATGCGGACTTTGGGTGTTGTTCATGCGTACGTCGGCGTTTCCCTTCCCTACTGTCCCTTCCTCCTCGCTTGCGAGGTGAGCTGCCACAAAAAAATCCAAAAAAAAATGAAATCGACCATGGCTGATCACAAAATTGCCCGCAGACTCGTCTCGTATGCGGCGCTTGGCATTGCGTGTGCAAACAACGTACTTCATACAGCAGCACACACCGTACGCTGCCCCGGGCAGCGCGGGGGTGTATTCGCAGATACCAAGTACGTAGGTCTCTTCGGCACTGCTTCCCTTTCATGCATTTTGTCAGCGTGTCCTTATCGTGCTTTACAGGGCTTATTCTATGCGAGCCGTTGCGGAGTGGAGGGACATTTTGGTCGACACGACGTGCCGGTGCGTATCTGTACCTTACATTCTGCGTTGTCGCCGCGCTGCCCTCACACTTGGCTTTTTGAATAGCACTCGGGGAAAGACTATTTGCTGCAGAGGATCGCGACCGTTATCCAAGCGCTCGTTTGGGCCCGCTTCGTTGAGAAGCACTGCGAGCCATATAAACCTTCGGATGCGATTGGTCCTTTCTCTGCTCGGCTGTCTCGTAAACATCGTATTATTTTATATTACTTTGAACAGCTAGTGTCCCTAGTAATAAACGAACATATGGGAAAGCTATTAGCGCTGTGGCAGAAGTGGATGCGCACCGCCTACGCGTGCATCACCTGCTCTCGCTCTTGTCTTATACCACCTTCCACACTCACCTCGAAACCGACGAGTCTCCGAGATTCGAACCCGGACCAAACGCACACAGTTTTGACCATCTATGAGTGGTCCTCGGCAGCCTACAGACCCAGGAGGAGGAAATGATACTTAACAGCCGCAACGCAAGCCTTAGCATGAATCCACGGTGGATTGTTAATTTTCACAAACACGTAAACTCGCTAAATTCTAATCGAATGTGATATCGTGAGTATGGAGCTCTTATTCCGATTCCGAAGAGGGCAAGCAGGAGGTATCGTCTGAAAGTATGGTGAGATGTGGCTCGTCTGAGATGCCGCACGGAACGGATATGAATGACGTACTGCTCGACTGGACGACGAAGCGCTTACTGAATCGATTGTGGAGGACATTCTGAAATCGAAAGCCCATAAGAGGCCTTGCCCTGGATGGAAAGCTATACAATATTGGCGCGACTTCTTGTACCAGACACCCGCCGGCTCTGCGACGGTTCACGGAATCGAGGTGTTGAATGTCCCGGCGGCAAGGTTCGCACCGGCGGGCATATTGGCATCCAGACTACTCAAGAGCCCACAAGGGAGTCAATAAGGTGGGTTGGGTGGGCAAACTGGGAGCTTCTTACTATCGTCTATGGTGCTTGAGAGGCTCAGCAGTGAGAAGCGTTGGGAAGGAACGATCTGAGTATTTACGAATTCCGCCCGACCACATCACGTTGGTCACTCCGCACTGGGTAACATTGGAACTGTGCATGGGAGAATTTAATGGGAGGATTGATAGTCCGATAGTGTTAACCGTACGGTGTATCGATCACGAGCTCGGATGGTTGTGTTTGAGCTCGAGCGTTCGTTCCAGTAGATGCGACAAGGCCCGAGCCATCGTTGACGAAGACGGGGTTCCCAGGGCGGAGGAGGGTGGCCGACAGTCTTTTATATGCGTAAGAGGGGCTTCCCAGGCAGTTCTGATGGAAGTCGATCAAGCTGGCCAGTGACAGGGCGCAGCCAGTGGAGCATGCTGCATACGGTCCCGAACCTGCGCTGGATCGTGGAAGTGCAGGCTGCACCAGCGGCGGCAATGACGGAAAAACCAAATCCAACAAGCGGGGATCGACCTCACTCTGGACACTCGGCCAATCAAGATCTAAAGGCATGTCGGCTGAGTGCTCGAGTTGCGCGTCGATACTGGCGAGAACGTGGCTGCCCTCGGGGGATTTGAGTGACGGGATGGTGATGGATGACCAGAGATTGGGATCGAGGAGTGGGACCTCGGAGTCAAGAGGGGGCTCGTTGCTTGTTAGGAGGTGCGTAAAATCAAGGGAAGCGGCAAGTGGCTGCTGCTCCAGGAGGGATACGAGGTTCGGTGGTGCTCCGCATTTAGGCAGACCTGGGCCACGCTAGTTGGCTATCAAGAGTGAGCAATCCGCGATGTAAAACTTGAAGGTGCGTTCCCCCCACTTATATTTCGATGGTGATGGGCGCAACTTGAAAGAGGCCGGAGATTGAGAACACAAGTGACGGCAAACCGGAGCGCGCTGTAGCTCACAAGTTAGAACTCTGCTCCTAGAGAAGATGGACGCAAGGATTGAGATTGCGAAGTTCATTTAAAGCAGAAGAAGCTTGGCAAGCAGTGGCGAACGGTTGCGAACATGACTCTTGAGCCTGGGTGTCCAAACTCCAGAGCGAGTCCCAGCGAGTCAGCTCAATTTTGAGGTGACACTGACGTTTGACGCATGCAACGTCAGTTTCGATTTTGCGTCGAGTCTCGAACTTATCTTCACAGCTATCCTTGACCCCAGACTCCATAGGCATCTGAGGCAGCAGTTAAAACAGCCTATTGAGAGTCGCTCAAGCTGCATTGATGACGTGTGAGGATGGCAAAGCACTCGATGAAATGGGAATAGTATTAGGCGAGGCCACCAGGGCGACGGAGTACATGCATAGTATCGTTTGTACGGTAATGGGAGGAGGGGAGTAATTGGGAGGCCAAAACCGATAGCAAGCGGATAAGCAGGGGTACGAAGGGTCGTCGGTGATAGAATTCCCGGACTTCCTCAGCGGCAAATGTGATGCGCAAGGGATGCGTCTGGAACGTGGGACAGCGCGGGATGCACGCGGCTCGTCCGCGCGCCTCGGCTGGATGGGACTGCACAGATTTGTGCCACAGCTGGCGATGCAGGTGGGGATGCGGATGCGGATGCATATGGAGAGGGGCGCGGAATGGCGTCCACAGCGGCGCAGATAGCGGAGCGAGGCCCGGGGGTCGGCAGGCAGAGACGGAAGGTGTCGTAGATGGTGTCATGCCGCTGCAGCGCTCAGGAAGGGCGATGACGCGGCGAAGGGTGGGATTTGCCGGAGTCATAAGCTGATGGGAAAGCGGATGGGAAGGGGAGGGTACGAGGGGCAGGCGAGGGGGCGAGGGCACCTGTGGAGCATCAGAGGTGGTAGAGCGCGGGGATTGCTACTCGCGTCGGGGGTGTACGGCGTGGAGTGGCGTGGGCGGAACGAGGCGCTTCTGGCAGGTAACGGTAACGGCGTGTACCATGGTGGCAAGAGGAAGAGGTTGCGCGGCGCAGACGGCGGTGAGGCTCGTGTCGAGCGGTTGTGTAGCCCCGCAGAGAGCGACACGGGGGTGGTGCTGGTCGGTGACGCGGAGCCGTGTCTCGGCACGCAGTTGCGCGACACGGGCAATTGGAGAAAGCGGGTGCGATGCGGCGAAGACCGACGCGTGGAGGTGCGATTGGCCGAGGTGGACGGTGGTGCGCAGGGAGGGCGTGTCTGCGGTACGATTAGGACGGGGATGGAAATGGGCGAGGGAATAGGAGCTGACCCGGGCTGCGTGTATGCAGCCAGGATTGCGACAGCCTCAGCTGAGGGGAAGGGAAGGGATTGGGGGGGACGACTCACCAAAAGGAGACCAAAAATTTCGCAGCGAGTCAAACGCCCACGATGCACTTGATTCCTCGATTCGATCTCTCGCTCAGTGTAGACTATGTGCGCTCACAGCGTACCGTACTCGTTGTTGCGGGCTTGGGCGGCTGCACCGACGGAGTGACGAGGTGCGTGGGCCGAATTCGGCGAGCGTCGGCGAGGGTGGACCAAAGACGGGGGCGCTAGGAGCAGGAACCCGGGGCGCGCAAAGCACAGGGGAGCGCGAGCGAGTGGTGGAGCCAAAGACGAGTGGGAGTAACGGCGAGGACTGGAAACTCGGTAGAGGCGGATGGCGGATGTGGTACTAGCCATTGATAGGGATGGAGATCAGAGACTAGGATTAAGGCGACAAAGTCAAGAAGTGGTGATGGTGCCAGCGGGAGAGCGTGGTGGCATACAGTGCCAAACAAACGCGTCGCGTCAGAGAACTAGGCCGCTTACACAGGCGGCACGCCCCGTGGCTTATACAAAAATAAGCCACAGTGGCTTATGGCCGGCTTGTGGCTGGCTGTTGTCTGGCCTTGTGCCTGGCTGTTGCCCAGATTCTGGAATCGATCAGATCTTATCGGATCCGATAAGATCTCTTTGTTATCAACGCCAGTGAGCGGAGCGCCTAGTGAGCGGTTCAAGTTACCGCCACGGTATAACTTGAAGGTTGAGATACTGTCACTATCTTGACCTGGGAAGATCGTTGAAATGTATCACGGATTAATTTGCCTTCACGCCTTTTGTTCGGCTTTTGTGAACTGACACTAGTTTCAGTTTTGAACCAATCTTTTATACAAGCTTGAGTTTTTTTTTTTGAACCTTTAAGCTTGGACTTGGCTTGAACATTGAACTCCGACTCGAGCGTGTGTACCAGTTTTATTCTTTAAATGTCTTTTCTTCCTTTTGACAGACGGTTTCTCTTTATTTGAAGTTTTTCTCCTTGCTGTGAACTTGCGCGGTGTAAAGTATGAGTGGTCTGTAATTCTATCCATCCATCCTCTTGTCATCTTGTATGTGGCTGATTCAGCGGAGTATAGAAATCCACTGCAAGCTTGAGAAACAGTTTGCATTGGCTTGACCGCTCGAAGAAAGGGTGGCTAATTTTCTTCGCCTGCAGTTTATGGATTTATTATCTACTTCCAGGCGCAGTATACATGTAACCAGAACGACGAATTTCAGGGTGTACAAGTTAATTATAGGAGGAATTGATCCAAGGCATATACACTGTCGTATTTCGGGGAGGCGGAAAGGAACCTGAATTCATGACTCTCCCACCCGCCTCAATCCGAAAACTTGAAAGTAACTGCCCCGCATTGTCCAAAGCAGGCAATCTATGTGTCCCTCGAGCTTGAAGGCTGGCTGTGGATGGACTAGAAATGTTTTTGAACCATACAGGCAATGTAAGTATATTGGCATGCAAGAAAGCAAGGAATAATGCGTACATGCACATGAAATGTGGGAGGAAAGGGCATGGCTGTCGGTATGTGTGCTGGTGGTACAGGTGGGGCATAGGGACGAGTAGGGGGAGCACACACCCGACGAACGGGACACATACAGGCATGCGGGGTAGGCGATGTGTTGCGGAAGAGGGGCAGGCACGGGCATGGAGATGTGGTGTGAGGGGATGGGCCGGTGCGCGTACAAACACGGTGAATGGAGGGTGCACACAAGATGGGCGGGGTATTGGGCTTGGTGGTGTGCCGACACATACACCAGCTTCTTGCACTCAGCGTCGGATCTCCTGCACTGTGGCACTGCGGCGGGAATGTGTTGGATTGACAGAACCGGCGCCATCTGCCTGACACGGGGACAGCAGTCCCTAGGATGGAGACAAAGTGAGGCGCAATGGCAAAACCCAGATGTGAGGTCCGACGGGCTATCGTTGTTGAGTGCATTCACCCACCCCCTCGTGCGAATAACAGGGCGGCATGCAATGGGCAGATGGTATTTCTGGATGGTTGCGCAGACGAACTTGAAGAGCGGGGATACTGAGCATGAGAGGCGTAAAGTAAGCGGTGCACGGCGCCGGTAGCACAAACAACGGTGCTAAAGTCTGCCATTTCCTGGGAGGAGTGCTGTGAGCACTGCCCACTTCTGCACAAAAACACGCACGACTGTCATCTGTCAGTAGCAGCACAGATGTCCCGTGAGATAGTGGCACGCTGCCGTAAGTAGCAGAGTGCGAGAGGGCTGGATTGCCCGGAATATGAAGAGTCTGTGAGTAATCTAGCGGAGAACAGCAGCGAGTGTCAGTTTTCTTGAGTCTGCACCTGGACTCGAACCGACCTTTATCCGCCCCGGATTGTCTGTGTGCACAGCGGAGCGGCGGATGAGGCTTAAGATCGTGAATTTTGCACATGCAAGATATCTGTGACCGGAGATTGGAGTACTTAATCCGCAGCGAGTTAAACAGCTGGGCCAGAGCTCTGATCATGTAGAAGAGTAAAATTATCATACTGTTACCAGAAAACATCCAAACAAATTGCAGCGGCATCCTTTACCGCTGTCCCTCGGTTTTCAGCTTTTCAAGCAGTGAGATCGTTTATAGCATTAATATATGGCCGAAGCGAACACCTGAAGGTGTTGGAAGTCGAAGAGAGACCGAAAGAGAGACGATGTGAGGATCTAGATCAATCACGGGTGATGTACCTCGGCTATCACCTTGATCCCTTTGAGAAATCCAGCGAACAGCCAGCAAACTGCCAGCCAACAGCCGCGCATAAGCCACTGTGGCTTATCATTTGATAAGCCACGGTCATTGCCGCCTGTGTTATAAAGTGATGCGCGCGCGTCAAGCCGAGCAGGAGAGCAAAAAGAGGAAGCACCCGTGAGTCGAGTCTATGCATTGCCTTTCCACGTGTACTTGCTACTTGCACGCCTTTAGTTCTCCCGTGACCACTTCTCAGCGCATGGGCCGTGGAATACGCAAAGTCGCGTCGCTTTGGGGTGAGGTCTCTGAGATCATTGTCAATGCCAAGCTCTACGAGAAGAAGCTCGCCGAGGAAGACGAGGACGAGGACATTGACGAAGATGCTGAAGATTTGACGCCGGAAGAGATGGAGTATTTGGCTGAGAAACGCGAGTGAGTGTAGTCTCCCCTAGGCAGATGCTTCAACAAAATTGAGCTCGTACCTCGCTTGTTGAAGAGTGAGTGGTCATCTACATCATGTTCATCTCGCTTCTTACGGACCAAGCTCTGAGCGGAACTTGGAGGCATACTTACAGGCTGATCCAGCGTCTTGTTCCCAACTTGCACGAGAGGCTGCGGACAAAGGCCAGCGACAGCGATACATCCAGCCAGGAGATCATGGACTTCTTCCGATCCATGAGTATTGTGTATCGTCGTCTTACAGTGTGACTGATATTCTTCCAGCTTCAGAAGGGCGCCAACGATGCACGCAGCGAAGACATCCGTACCTTGTCCGTCAAAGTGGCCGAGTGGCTGAACGAGATGGAGCAGAAGAGATTCACGTCGGAGTCGGCCGTCGCTGAGGCGCTTACTGCTGCCCAGGGTACAGACGCGTCAGGTTCTCTAGGTTCACAAGTACACCGTGGCTTTGGAATCTCTGACTCAGTCGATCCAGCCGCAGCCCGGGAGTCAGTCAAGGCAGCGCATTTCACTCCGCGCCTTCGGTACTGCAATTAGCTGTAAGTCTTTTTATGACCTTTGCAAAGAAAATAGATTCTTTGTATACCTGTTTGAGTTCTTCGCAATGTGTGCAAGCTTTTTATGCTTTGCGTGCTTTACATAGCAACGCACAGCCTTGCATGTTTCTCCATCGCCGCGGGGCAGGGGCCCACGCCCATCGACGCGAGGACGACCGTGATGGCAGTTTGTGACCAGTTTGTGAAGCCGTAGTCGTCTGGCAGTGTTCACGGCCGTAGGGGTTGGTTTTCCGCGGGGTGCGGCAGGATGGTGCGACTCCACGGCAGAAGGAAGGAGAAGCAAAAGGCGAAGAAGAGGGAGGAGGGAGGGAGAAGGAATTGAATGAGGTCGTTGTATCTGTCCATTTTGAACTCAGCTTTGAAAATATTCCCTCATTCATTTCGTGGGGCGTAGTCGCCGATCTTGCCAAGCATGACTGTGGTCTTTGGTCTGCGAGTTGCGCCCCAGCGGAAGTGAACCGCGCACGATTCGAACATTCCTTCTTCGTCCTGATATTGTTTGCGGTTGAACTGCCGATTTTAGCCCCGCGAGGCCGCGCTTCTCAGTCCTCCCTGGATCAATCACCTCATAAAAATTATGGTTAGTCCTGTGACCGTGCATCCCTAATTTACCCGGGTGCTGTGCGTTTTACATTCCGACTGTGTGCCTTGCGTTCGGCAAGCTTCGACGGAGAGCGGATCACCTTTGCATCGTGTTCGGCTGCGGGGCGAGGATTCAAGGTGAAGTTCCACTTCTGAAGAAGTCCCTTGGGTTGAACAATTTCCAACAAACGAAGAGCGCATTCAACCTTTGTCACAGCAAAGGTGAGTCCGGGAGAAGCAGAGATGGCAGTGGTACCCAATCCACCTTTGAAGTTTGAGCTACGGACCTCTCTTGGCGGTGTGCATTGGCATATTTACATCATGCAAACAAATTGAGCCCTCAGAAAGCGGATCAATTGAGTTCTTACATCATGGCTAAGTTACAACAAACAGTGAAGTGCTACTAGTGACTCCTACAGTGTGACTCCATGCCTGTGAGGTCAAAAAGAGCCACCCGGCCATTTTCCAAACCAAAGACAAGACGGTAATTGTCAGGGGACCGTGAAACTGGGGGGTTGAAACTGTGTGGCCTGCAATCCACAGGAATCCAGCAGATCTGTTGATTGTGTGTCTTGCAATGGAGCCATCCATTATCAGAATCTAGGGAAAATTCGTGGGCTGCCGTGTTTAGGGCACTGGGTGTTTGAGACTCATTTGTTGGGATTGTTCTTTGCAGAGGTGTGAGCAATGTTGCAACCAAAGAAGCATTTTGGGGTCCTTGTTTTGTGTCTAGGAGCTCGCCGCTACCCGTATCCCATAAGCGAAGTGTGTATTCCGAAGAACCGAATCTCCTAGCGGAAGAAATGATCCGAGTGCTGTCGGGGGAGAACACAACTGACCTAACCCAGCCTAAATGGCCTCGGAGTGTATGGAGCTCAGTGCCAGTGCCAGCGTCCCAAATGCGAACAGTGCCGTCCTCAGCCACAGAGGCAATATGCCTTCCATCAGGCGAGAAAACAATAGACTTGACCGGTCCTGAATGTCCTCGAAGTGTGTGGAGCTCAGTGCCAGTGACAGCGTCCCAAATGCGAACAGTGCTGTCATCAGAACCAGAGGCAACATGTCTTCCATCAGGGGAGAACACAACAGACTCAACCAAGTCTGAATGCCCTTCAAGTGTGTGGAGCTCAGTGCCAGTAAAAGCATCCCAAGTGCGAACAGTTTTGTCTTTGGATCCAGACACAATATGTCTTCCATCAGAGGAAAATCCCACAGAATTAACCTCATCAGAATGCCCTTGAAATGTGCAGAGTTCTGTTCCAGTGACAGCATCCCAAGTACAAACAGTGTTGTCAGCGGATCCAGAAACAACTTGTTTTCCATCGGGGGAGAATGCAACAGACATAACCTGATCAGAATGCCCTGAAAGGGTCCGAGGCTCAGTGCTATTAGAAGCATCCCAGATGCGAACAGTGTTGTCAGAGGATCCAGACAGCACACATCCATCATCAGGGGAGAATGCAACAGATTGGACCAGCTGAGAATGCCCGTAGAATGTGCGGAGCTCTGTTCCGGTTACAGCATCCCAGATGCGAATAGTTTTATCATTTGATCCAGACACAATATGTTTGCCAACTGAAGAGAATGCCACACACCAGACTAGGTCTGAATGCCCTTGGAGTGTCTGGAGCTCAGTGCCAGCAAAAACATCCCAAATGAGAATAGTACTGTCCGTAGATCCAGAGGCAATATGATTTCCATCAGGGGAGAACGCAATGGATAGGACTGGTCCTGAATGCCCTTGAAGTGTGTGGAGCTCATTGCCGGTAACAGCATCCCAGATGCGAACAGTTTCATCATTGGATCCAGACACAATATGTCTTCCATCAGGGGAAAATCCCACAGAATTAACCTCATCAGAATGACCTTGAAATGTGCGGAGTTCTGTTCCAATAACAGCATCCCAGGTGCGAACAGTGTTGTCAATGGATCCAGACACAACATGTTTTCCATTGGGGGAAAATCTGACAGAACAGACATGCCCAGAATGCCCCTGTAATGTGTGGATTTCTGTACCAGTAACAACCTCCCAAATGCGGACAGTTTTATCCTTGGATCCAGACACAAGATGTTTTCCATCTAATGAAAATGCTATTGACCAAACATCATTTGAATGCCCCTGCAATGTCTGGAGCTTGGTGCCAGTGAAAGCATCCCAGATATGTATGATGTCACTGACTGCAGATCCAATGTGGGCACCATCTGCTGAGCATGCCATAGATGTGACATCTCCATCGTTCTCAATAATTTGCAGGCATGAGCTCCATTGTTGTGGCACTGCATTGTACACCTTAACTCTATGATCCATGATTGACCCATACATGTTCCGCAACTTTGTGTTAGTTGGTGTGAAAAGCAGAGCAGAGTGGTAGACTTGAAGTGGAAAAGCACCAATCACATCAAAAATGTGTGAATGAACCGCTTGCTGTCGCTAAGAAGATTTGTTGTCATGGTGGGTGGTGTTTGCTGTATATATTTGTGTAAATAACTGTCTGTCAGGTCAGGAAGAGATCTTCACATACCATGAGGAGCTGGTGCATGTTGGTAACACCTAACAGTGCATTTCGAAGGTCTCCAAGAAGGCTGCAAACTTCAATCCAGTGGAGCAGATGTTGGGAGAGAAATTCTTCCAACAGCTCGATCATGGTGGTTGGGTCACCGTTTAAAATATGGTATGCCCAGTGACGGCATGCGTACTGAACATGAAGGGGAATATGTGTGGCTATTTGAGTGGAAATATCCGATATTTCACTCAAAAGTAGGGAAGGGTCTCCAACTTGGCATATATCCTGTTTGAGGGTTTGTATCATGATGTCCAGACAGCGCCCTGCCAGGAGGGAATGCTGTTCCTTGAGATGCACAGCAAACTCTGACATCAAACATCGGGTTGGACTGCTAAGGAAATCAAAGAAAGACGGATGGAATAGTCGAATGCCCTTGTTATTGTCATCAGGAACAAGAATGACAGAGTGAAGTCGTAATAGGCATTTCCTGAGTTTTTGGGGATCCAAAGCAAGTAACCGTGCTAGATCCAGTGCAGGAAGCTGAGTCTGTAAAAGAGCAATGGAACCAATAATGATCTGAATGGTTTCTCGGTTGTCCGGTGCTGTTTGCTCTAGGACTTGAATATACAGCCTGTCAAGTTTATGGGTGTGTGATCCTGCTTTACGGGCTGCATCTGGTGTGGAAATAATCTTGAGCCGTTCTTGTGGAAGAAACTCAGGGTCCTGAATGAACTTTACTGCAGTTGAAGCATATATAAAGAGACCTGCAGACTGCTCTACAAGTAAGTCGAGATCTTCCAGTAGTGGCCATCCATGAAGTTCATTGTCCAGTGCAGTTTCCTGCAATTTTGCCAAAAGATATTGCCGAATATCATGTTGTACCAGTGGGAGTTCTACTTCATGCAGGTCGAACTTCTGAGCCTGGTTGTGGAATTGGGCCAATGACATGGCCCTTTTGATCTGAGGTTCCGGCCGACTGGTGATGAAAAATCGGAGGGGTGCCAGATTGGTGACATATTTGGAAAGTGCTTCAAGGATGCGGGATGTTGTGCCAGTGTCTTTACATTCATCCAGCGCATCCACAACAACAACACAAGGTGGGAATGAATTGCGAACACAACTGAGAGGTCCAACAATCAGCATTTTCAACTGCTGCTCTGGATATCTGTCTCCAATATCTGGGTGGGCTTTTCGAACCAAGGAAACCTGTTTGGAAAACCCAGGATGAAAGAGTGCCAGCTGATATGCAATAGTGGTAAAGATTAGATACAAATCACTGCAGTTTTTGTCATCTCTAGAACAGAAAAAGCTGGCACCAAGAGCACTGGGCTGTTGATTCAAGCAACCATGTGCAACTGTGGCAGCAATTGTTGTCTTCCCAGTTCCCGCGGCCCCGTTCATCCAGAAAATGCATGATTCATTGTGACGAGTAGTTTCCATGCTGTGTAGATCCCCTGGTGTGAGCCGGACACCGTCAATGTTAATCCACTGTGAAATTTCGGAGAGGATGCTGATCCTTGTAGCATCCCAGCAACACTCTCTTTCCTCCGCCAAGAAGGCTGCCTTGGCAGCATGTGGAATCCCTGGGAAATATAAGCTCTGAGTGTAACGAATAAGAGTCCCACCAACCGAGTATCGCCTGTAATAGCCATACGGGTCAATAAAATGATCACAACCCGTAGATTCAATTGATCAGTGACTCGCCTGCACCCCACTATGAATGTCATTCACTACTGCTTCCATTTCCTGATTGATACAATTTAAGACGATTGGCAACCGGGATCGATCGTCGCACCTGTATGTCTTGCTGAATGTTGTCAACCACAGCTTCAGTCCGGACTGCAGTATCAAGCTGGACGGAAATCCGAATCAGCTCCGAACATACAGATTGTTTGAGTGTTACACAACACCCCATACCTTGAAGTCTCCAATCGCTTCAGCGACCACCTTGATTCGATCTGCGATCCAAAGATCTTCTTCATGGTTCAGAAGGCGCTTAAAGAACCCCCCGGATTTGCGCTGCTTTACTTCTTCTGATACACCGACCAATGTTCTAGAAAGTGATGTTATAGCCGGGCTAATCGCGTATCGCCCTCAAGACGCACCTGCCGAGTTTCTCAAACCGCTCAGTCACTTCCTTTGGACGTGTCTTTACCGGCGATACAGCCTCAAGAATGTCCATTAAACGTTTCATTCGAACTGACAATGCTTCGATATCTTCCGCATTCTGTCCCATTTTCTTGCCAACACGGATCAGAAGTGAACAAATCCGGAGCATTCCCAAGGCGTACCTCTGCAACGTCAAGAACATATATCAGCCCACTGATACCCATGGACAATCCGGGCACGCCTGCGTTATCGGCCAAACCCTTCGCCGTTTCAAGCACAGTTTTTAAGCCGGAGCAAGCGGTCCGCAGCTGGGCTTTTCGACGAGAGCTGAGATGGAATTTATCCTGAATCCTAGAGGAAACAGATGGCGTTGAGGAGCCGGAGGCGGGAGTCGAGGGACGAGACTGCATGGGCGACATGGGAGCAGTGTTGTCCTTAAGAGTTAAGACTTAAGTTAAGTTAAGGCTTAATTACCCCTTAATATTAAGACTTAGCTTCAAGCTTCGGTACCGTTAAGCCTTAATTAAGACTTATTGATGGCAATTACATCATTTTTTCTTCGCATCTTCTTTGTCAATGCTGCCCACCTCATCTGGAAAATGGCCCAGGTCTGCCGGTGTCTGTAAGGTCTGTGACAGACTGGGGCAGTCTGTGACAGACCGTACAGACACGTACAGACACTCCACAGACACCGATAGTACAAAGGTCATTCCAGATGCTGCGACCCTCTGATAGAGTTCTTTCACCAAGGAACAAAGCATAACATGGCACATTTCAATGCCTACTGCTGGGCTTGTATTGCCCTCTATCACCCAGACAATGTCCCCATTCCAATTGACATTGACAGTGATGACGACTGGGAGGAGAGGGCAGCCTTAGCTCTTCTGGATGGGAGCTGGTTTACGGCTGATTGTGCAGTAGCTACTTACGATCTGACGTAGAAAAAAATTGAGCACCCCTTAACTTAAGCCTTAATATGCCCTTAATATTAAGGCGTAATTAGGTGTTAAGGCCTTAACAAAAAGATTTACCCTTATTAACACCTTAAGTGACAACACTGCATGGGAGCGGACAAGACCGTGGGCCGCATGTGATCAAGTGATGAGAAGCGTACCTGGTGTCAAAGGTGTCAACGGGTGTATTCTCAATTTGATGCGGGACCGATGGAGAAGAAGCAACGAGAGGATAGGCACCGAGAATATAATACGAGCACAAACAAAGTACCATGCAGTGTATTTTGAAAGTGCGTTGAGATCCAGGCAGCGGATTCGACGCCAGCGTCAAGAGGCTGCGGTGGGAAAGTCCCGGACCAAACGTGAGACCATCTTCTCGGCGAGAGCTAGGTGATGCTGATGCTAGTCAAGAGCCCAGATGCCGAAAGTGTACGTTCCATTGGAAGGCATGCCGGCATGGATGGATTCAAGTTTCGTCCAAGTTCCGGCACCAGATTTTGGCTGGGTGATATATCACCTGCTCTGATTAGAGATGGGCAGTGATATATCCAGGTCGGTGATTCAGAGATATGCATGATGTATCAGCTTAGAGATACATACTAATGCAGTAGTGGCTCAGCGAGACGTAACCTGACATTGCCACCGTCACGATGATGCTGAGGAGTCGGCGGGGTCGGGCTGATAAATCACCATTTACTAATTTGGTAACTTTGGCAAATATGCAAGAAAAGAAATACAGCAAAATTGCCAATTAAATTATTCTAGCTAATAAGTCCATCGTTCACGAAACCGGCCTGCTGGACCCTCCCCGTAGCGTCTACGAGCTGCCGACCCAGCGAGAGCACGGAGGCAAGTCGTGCAGCTCGAGGCCATCCAGAAAACGTGCTCCTCATCCTCGACCTCCTGTACGACGCCTTCGACGCCTTCGACGCCCCGTCCGCCGCGCCGGACGGCTGCCTCGCTCGACTCGACACTCTCAGACGTCACCCTCGCGCCGTCCATCGCTCTCACGCCCGCGCACCGCGCACCACGCCCCGCGCCCCGCACCTGCTCCGCACCTGTGCCTCGCACCCCCTGTGGCACGCCGCTCGACACTCTCAGACGTCACCTTCGCGCCGCCCATCGCTCTCACGCCCGCGCACCGCACACCGCGCCCCGCACCTGCACCGCACCTGCGCCTCGCACCCCTTCACGCCGTTGCCGCCGCACTCAGCCGCCGCCTCAGTGCCGCGGACCTCGAGCTCGCGCTCGCTAGCGGAGTCCTCGATCCTGCCGAGTTCGGGGTCCAGTGCTGGATCGGCGCGCTCGGCCTCCCCGGCGCGAAGCGCGCTGAAGACGGTGGCACGGAGGGGGACGACGGGGTGGAGCGAGCCAACAGAGGTGCTTGCGGCGCTGCACGAAAACATCCCCGCGCTGGCGCTGAAGGCGGCGGCGTGGAGGGGGACGAAGGGGTGGATGAGCCGACGGAGGTGCTCGCGGTGCTGCGCAATTACATCGCTGCGCTGTGGGCGGACGCGGCCTTGCGCGCACTGGTCACCGCTTCGCGCACCGAGGACCGCCCTGGGTTGTGCGTTGTCGTCCCTTTCCTTCCCTTCCTTCCCCGTTTGACTGAAGATGATGCTGACGAGAATTGCACAGAGAGATGACGCTGCACCTCGCAGATAGACCTGCGAGGTGCCCTGCTCCTCGCGGCCGTCGCCCACACTGCGTAGCAGTACGTAGATGGACAGGCGCTGGGCTGCCCCAACCTTGGCGGTGTCACCAGGTGCTACGCAGAGGGCATGTGGGGGGGTGCCTACTTGTCTGGGGTGGTGCCAGTGGCGCACGAGAGATGGTGCGCGCGCATGAGTGATGTGGCACCCAGGAAGTGCTTTTTGCGCCAGAAAACTGTGTCAAATCCCAAAGTCAGCATCCTGAAAATTCGAGGTACATGTGGGACGCACGAAGAACCTCGAAACGCTCGATTCCTTGGCTATCCGATGCATGAGGTTATTGAATACCACCAGTCCACCTAAAATCGCGAAATTTCGACCCCTACATCGGTCCTAGAATCAAACGGAGCGTGGAAAGCACATCGTATAGGTCTTGCGAAGTACGCAGACGACGAGAAGACGGAATGGTAGATGTCTTGGGGATTTGCGAGCCAGGAGATGACGCCAAGTAAATTTGACATTTGCAGGGTGTTGGGTTCAGTAAAAAGACACGGGAAAGAGAAAAAGCAGGGCTAAAGCAGTTGAATGTAGCGCAAAGTCTATAGAGGGATCTGTGCTCATAGAAAGACGGTCGCGGTCGCGGTGAGGAAGAGAGTCGCATCTGTCACATCAGGTCACAATGCCGGAAGATGGAGACGGCCCAGAAAATTTATATAATTGAGGAGCCGCATCCCCTCCTGAAAAAATTGAAAGCGAGGGATTGCTCAGGAATCACTCTATCCAGTTGGGTGCATCGAAATTGGGAAAAAAAGTTAGTGTCCCCACAAACTCAGTCAAAAATTATGAAACCGTTCATATCAGGTAGGTGGAAAGGAACTCGAAATTCACATTGATTTGAGGTTCTTGCTCGCCGATTCTCAAGAGAGAAATGCCCTTGGAATGGTGTCCCGTACCCCAGGGCGCGCATTAATTCGGTACTGAATTAAAACACGGTGTTCTGGATTACTGGTCCGAAAAGGAAAGTGGAATGGAACACGGTTTCTGTCCTCTACGGTCAGCCTCGGTCGCATTTCAAATATTCTGTTAATTGCGTCCGAAGACCTTCACATAGGTTAGGGACTAGTGTTTTCTTTGGTCCAGAGCCAAAACACCGCGCAGTTCGACCTTGAGATGCATTTCTGGGCTCGGCGTCTAATTTTTGTAACAAGCGTTCATTTTGATCGTTCAATTCTATTGGCTCGGAGCGGCGGGCCGTTGTCGGAATCTCCCGAAATTTAGAAAACCTTGAGCACTGCGCATGTATTCCTTGAAAGAATATGTTCTACTTGTGCCCTAAACAAATTTAAATCCCATGGGCATCCCCCGTCCAAGATTCAAGGAAATCTGTCCAACTAGGAATATTTTATTCATGATTCAATGTTTGTTCCCGCCAAAATATCACCCCCAAACAATTTTCTATCCATACAGACATCCAGCAACCATCTAAAAATCGGGAAAAATACTCACAGACTATCTCTATAGCATATAAACAACATTTGTCAAAATTGGGGCACCACTCCTAAATGAAATGGAAATAGTCGGGGTTGACTCAAACCGCCCATGCTTTCGTCGAGTTTCAAGGCCAAATGAATGCTCAACTTGGAGATTTTTTGAGACCTTTTCAACAACTACGCCCCTTCGGTTCAAGAAACCCCACTTCAAATCGAAGAATCATGTTCCAAGATGACATGCCTCCATCTTCGGGCGTCCAATATGGCCTAATACCTCCCCCTGGTCTCCTCAACTCCAAAATACGGCGAAAAAATGGTCAAATATAACATGCCCTGATTTTGAAATATGTTGTTAGGATGCCTAAGACGATGTTAAATCTCATTTTTTCAGGCCGCCCCACCGGAAATTGACCCGGAACGAGCCTCGACATTCTGACATAGTGATGCCCCATTCACAACCTCCATGGGTTACAATGCTGAATGAGTCGCAAAATATCATTCAGTATGTAAGGCCCCATTGTATGCCCACAGATGGAGCTCCTTGTGTCCTTCAGGATCCAGTATTGAACCGATTTTTGGAATCCAGTCATTTGGCCATAAAGACACGGAATAAATTATAGATGGCTCCGGAATTTTGTCAGAAGGTGAGGGTATATCGAAATAATGAAATGGCCTCACCCGAAATGCAATGCAAGGTCTTTGAGCCAGTTGGTAGCCTCGGAAACGATCTTGTTAGGGGCTTCATTCCCAAAGTAGTGCGCGGATCAGAGCTCGATCATGATCGATCTCTGAGATCTCGCCATATACGGTAATGTCTCACACTCATGATCGTCGCTTAACACGCATCAAATGGAACGAAACACAATGTTCGCTTTCCTCCGACGTCCCCAGTGGTTTCCAATTAATTCTAAACAGGGCATTCCTTTCGAAATGTAAGTCCAAACCATCTAGTCCATTAATCCATGAAATTATATGACCAGTTTGGTCGGAGGAGCCACAATTTGTGTTGTAGGTAGCAAGGTGTTTCTACTTCTCTTCCACTCCCCAATTCGATGCACTTCTTGTAAGAAGACCCAGTTGATACATTCAAACTTGAATAGGCTGAAGTTTCTGATAATCCTCGACTGTACTTGTGCCGGAGCTCTAATTACGACGAATAGACACAGTTATGTCGCTCTTACTCCAACATCAAGTGACTTCGTTCACAGCACCCATCCAGCAAGAATAATCGAGTCAGAAATTGGGGAATTCATTAAATTCGATAAGTGTGGGGAGATCACAAGAAAAAAAAACAGGTACAAAAGGTGAATTACATATTTTAGAGTGCATTCAAGAGCGTAGACGAAATTTGTGGACAAGCCTGCACCTGGGAAAATGAAGGGAATAGAACCAAGGGGTGCAAGGATCGAGCATTGATTTGGGGAACGAGTAGCGAACAGTATAACGACAGGAAACGTGCCGCAAATGGCATACAGATGGTTGTGGTACGAGGAATTGACTGATCATGCAGATTGCACACAGTGTACAGCAGGGAGGTCTGCAATGCGTAGCAGGATGACGAGCTGACAGTCCAAGTGACAGTGCAAGTGGTACGTGGTGAGATGATTTTGTGTCTGTAGTATATTGTGTGCACTCAATCCCAGAGCAGAGCCAGTGAGCAGGCAGCAGAGCGAGAGTGTTGCGACCGAGAAACAGGGGACAGACACTGTTAAGGATGCTGAGAGAGGTGTAGGGTGTTAGGGTTTGTGTGGACGACTGTAGGGACTGATTTGCGCCCAGAATTCGAGCAGCAAGTGCAGGAACAGCGGGGGGCAAACACAGGGAGAATAGGGCAGGCAGTAGACCGAAGGATAGCGCTAGCAGTAATACCAATAGAGCAAGTAGAGCAAGAAGAGTTGAACCGGAGTGCTGAATACCCGAGGCCGTTAGACATTGTCTTTGAGAGGAACAAGTAAGAACAACGCCACAAAGATCCAGAAGGCATATTCCCTGAGTACTTCTTGATTCGTTTAGGATCGCAGACGCACAGGAGCCCGTGCCAACCCAGTATTAAGCAATGGCCGGAAGCATTGATGGCAGGGTCTGCGAAAGAATTGAGGAGCTGTGGCAGTAGAAGATTGTACATCGAACATGTAAGAGGGCTGGGACCGAGTTTCAGAGCAATCGAACCACGTGGGCAGCTTTTATGAGGAATGCAACCATAGAAGTAGTGCCGGCACAGCCATAATTGAAGTCTATTACGGATGATTTGATGCAATTAGATTAGCGTGATACGTAGAAAAGATCTATAAGAGAGCTGCTGAAGAGCGCCAGAGCGCAGAAGGGTGCTGCGGGCAAAGGGGAGCGAATGTGGCGAGTTGAAGAAGAGCATTGATGGGAATGTGACATGTGTAAACAATGGCCCCATTTGGACCGCGCCATCAGAAGCGGGCGAGTGCTGTAACCGCCCAAATGACGCCGCCGCTGAAGACCCGCCTCGGACTACCCAAATAGGCGAGCTTCTTATATTTCTATAATGTCGCACTTCTAATGAGAGGGTTTTATCCAATGGATGGCACTTGTCCATTAAGTGCAAGTATTTCATAATTCATATATAAAAGTGCCGTCTACGCCTGCCCAAAAGAGGAAGGGCGGGGCTGCACGGCATGCGCTGCCCGCTGTGATGCGGTCGCTTCCGTGAGAGCTCTAAGCGCGGTGATTTGCCTAAACAAGGTACCTCTCTAAGCTGATATATCACGCATATCTCTAGGTTACAACCCGAGATATATCACCACACATCTCTGATCAGAGTCTTTTGATATATCATATGTACTATATGCACTGGTTCCGGGATTTCACGGGCCAATAGGAATAAAAAGTGAGTCGTACCTGCTAGAATCCTTTCCAACATTAGCATTGCCTAGTGTTTCATTTAGTTCCATGTCGTCCTTCTTTTATTCTATCACTTGCTTACAACTTGCTTGTCACTATTATTTCAACTGTAGGTTCACCAATTTTTGGAATTTTGAATGTTTGAGACAGCCGAAAGATTTTCGTTTACATCAAAGAAAGCCAGGGGTGATCAGTGACTGAATCTACGAGTACGGGTGAGATACTGCAGTACCCTCGCATTTGCTCGTCTTTCTTAGCTCGGCCACTCCCACTGTCACTCCCAGTATCAGCACGGCGGCCTAGCCAGATTCAGAAATCCCGTGCAATGAGGTTCTGGGATCTCGATATCCTAGCCTTGGGATGCATGGGATCGAGAGCCACTTTGCTGTGCGCTTCAGTATCGACAATTCCGACATTATGGACATTTTCATTCGGACTTTTACACCTCATAAAACACCCAAAACATTGCCCCCTTGATTACCTTGCTTTTCTTCTACATGGTTTATGTGGACCCGTGGCCCTACCGGAGATTTTGTCGAGATCAACGATATACACTTCGCGCCGCGATAACTTCTTGAATTAGTGCTATTGTTTGATCCAGCCCTTGAAAATGGGTGAGACTCCGATTCCGTCTCATTGGTTGAATGGACTCTTCGTTGTTTCACATCTCTTGGCTTTCATTCAGTCACACAAATCACTCCTTCAGGGCAGGCTGGATCCGCGGCTCCACAGCCGAATGTGATGCCATCATTCTACATGTGATCCGTCTGGGCACCGAGACTTGCCGGAAACACGGCACGGAGCCGGCACTTGGTCTTTTATCCGGCCGAGATTGATCTACGATGTAGCAATGTAAAATTTTCATTAGAAGGATGTATACACTGCCAATAATACATTGTACATATATCTTGAATTGTACGACTGTACTGACCATTCGCTGTCTAGACGGCAACCAACAAAGCGTAAATCCCGCAGTGGGTCGCTGCTCGTTCTAACGAAACTAGAGTATTTTCTCGGATATCCAGATTCATTCGGGGCGAATTTCGACGTGCCAAATGTCAATGCATTGGAAAAATTGCAATTAAAAAAGTGGTCTGTTCCACCTGCTAGATACACATCGGCTTTCCGAATCACAACCAGACGGGCGGTGGAGAAGCACATGTAAAGAACTGAATTGTCACCAGACATATGTACTGTGGAATAGAAACGGACTTCGAGATAACTGAGCGCTCAGCCCAGATATCGGCGGAGTCGAACACCGCCATGTCTCCCGTCCTTCAACTGAACTTGCATATGCGGGAATCAAATGAGTTTGAACTTGAATGGGGGACCAGTTGGCGGGACACACGCACGACTTGTGCGTGGATGGCTTAATCTTGGAGCCGTCCGATTAATTAATTAATCCATTGTGGCCTAGTCTCCCTAGTCAGACCAAACACGTAATCTTCTCTTTGATAAGCGGAGTGTGGAGAAGATCGTTTATGGTCTGATTTTGTTCGCGCATCTGATACCGTAGGTCAGTGTTCCCAAACGGGAAGTCCAAATTGGGCAACTCTTTCTGTATTGGGACGGATTTCCGAGTGCCACGTGCAGGAGCTTCATTTTTGGGGGCTTGCTGCAGCGTTTCTTCCAGGTTCAGGAAAATTCAAGAGTCTGGTTTTGGTATCTTACAATGGCCCAGAAGACTTGAGAATGCTTCATTGGATCCAAAACACGTCGAAATTTCGTGTTGTGCGGTTGTATTTGACATCCACGTGATCCGGAAGCCGGACCTACGGTATCAACCTCGCAAACAAATATAGACTAATTGTGGCCGGTATGAGGGAGGGCGTGAGGGAGGGCGTGCAGCTAGCCCCCTCTATAGTGCGCGCTCCGCGCCCGTCGCGCTAGGCGATAAGGGAAGCCAGCGAACGTGGTGGGTGGAGCGGCGAACGAGCGTCGATTGGGTGGGGTGCCGTCGAGATCCATATGCGTTCCTGCGGCGGAATCGGAGTCGATACGGGAAAGAATTTAGAAGGGAGAGAGGGAATGAATCAATGAGTGCAACTTACTGGGGCGATCCTACGGTGCGCGAGGTTGAGATCACGAGGCGAGATCTTCCAACGGATTGAGATCGCCAAGCGTATGGCGCGGTTACGGTTCCAGGACTTGACGCGCACGCACTGTAATACTAAAGGGGCAGAGAGTTGTATATTGACGCGTAGGTATTCTGTGTGGGGCGTTTGCTTACCGGTGCCTACGAAGGGGAAGCCCGAGTCTGGTATTCGTCGCCCGGAGGTCGTGTTGGCTGCGGGAGCTGATCGATCGCACTTTGTTTAATTTACCATGAGTGCCTACTGGTGCCTTTTTTGCAGCGTTGAAGTCTCAGAACCCCGACAAATGGAAAGCTTAGAAAATGGTTGAGTACAGATGTGCGACTGTAAGAATGCAGCGTGTCGCCGGTAAGTTCGGCAGAGCAGGGCAGAGCCATAAAGCGTGGGGGGATGGGATCATAAATTGATAAGGGAAGGGTACTTACGGTTACTGGGCCGCGCTTACGCCCAGACCCTCATGACAGGGTTCCCAAAGTGGGATGTCATGAGGGGCTGTGCCCACCGAGACTGCCCTCACTCGTAAACTCCGAGAGTATGGGGAGGGTGGACAGAGAGCCAGGTAGCGAAGTATACCTTCTGACACAGGTCATAGATGCGAGTAGAAGTATGCATCAGGTTAGTTACAATGTTACTGCCCACATGCGGGTCGCATTTACGCATCAGATGTTAATGTTTAGCTTCAGATCGAAATTTAGTGGAGCGAAATTTAGTGGATTTCAGTTTAAGAGAGCCCAAAATCAGGAGGCAAAGTTTAACATAGCCCATAATCAGGCACCCCGCGAGACCCCGTCAGGCACCTGTGGAGCAATTTCCACGGCTTGCATCATATGCTAAGGAGGTGGTACTGGTCAACCCCCGCGCCATGAAATCGACATCGCCCCGTCGGGCAGCCGCCGGCCACATAAACGAACAAAATTGGGGCATGTAAATGCCCAAATCAAGTCGTGGACAGAGCCCGGGCAACACAGTGCGCGAGCCCTGCCTTGGCAAACAAGGTCCAGATGCACGAGCATCTGAATCGAGACCGGGATCCAATGCATCAACAGGATTCAGCAAGGATTCAGGCAAGTAAGCCGAGGAGCTCACCTGATTTGAGGCCCAAAAGGAAGGAAGAAACTTGTCGGACCGGCAGTATTGATGCAACAGATACTGCAACATGTCAACGCCCGCAGATCAGAGATGCAGGGAAAGTAAGCGCACCACTTCCGACGGGTTGAAACAGGAAAAGTAAGGCAAGTACGACAGCGAAGAGGTCATCTCGTGTGCGCATGGGAAGAGTCGAAACGCGGCGGGACCGAACTTGGGCCAGGAAATACTGCGCCAGACGCAGAACTAACTACTCGGAGGCCTAGTGTTGAGATGGGAGAAACAGCGGGACACATGGCGATGAGATTGAGGGGGTAAAGCTAAAGCAGGTCTTAAAGGGAGAATGGGACGGAGAACGGAGTAGACTTCAAGTTGAAGATGTAGAGATGGCCCGTTGACATCTTGATACTTGTTGACGAACGATGAGAGCATTAGCAACGCCGGCAAATTACAGAACCCATGATTGGTTTGCGGCCCGAAGCTAAGAGGAGCAGTTTGCTATGTAGACCTTTGCGTACTTATTGTTTTTGGTGGTTTGACAGATTGAGGTCGGAAATCTTGGACAGCTTGTCACGCACCACGGACCACACGGTGCCATCCGATCGCCTCCGAATTTGCGAGGAAGTGTCAGGTGGGCACACTCGGAAAGCTTGGGTGGCTTGAGCGTCACTGAGAGTGGCAATGATCGACTCGCTCCGTAATTGGCTCGCAGTGTGCGGATACGAGTGTGGGAGAGGCTCGGAGAAGCGGCAAGAGAAGGAGGGAACCATAGCATGCCCAAATTGGGAAGGCATGGGAAAGACGGCGATCAACGGCATAGAACAATGGTGCCGCCTTTCTTGCGCCACTACTACCACCATCCATCTCCATTCCCCGACTGCCTCTCTTTTCCTTCCCTCTATCTAAATTGTTCCGAATTTTCCCTGCTACTTGCACCTGCAAGCGGCATGTCCTAGGACATGTCCCAGTATTCTCGCATGGTGAGCCCTCGGTGCCACCCGCCGCACTCCCGTGGGGTATCGTTGTAGGTATGTGCTATCATAAAAGGGCGAGCTCTCTGGACAGCGATTACACTCCTTAATGCTGGTGGGACAATGCCATCTGTGCACTGTCATCCAGCAATGCCACCCACCTGACCGATCTGATGACTACCCAAAACCATTCTGACGGCTTAGTGCCAGTGGATTGATCAAATCCATTCTATGGTGTACTATAAACTATGGTTAATTTGAATCGAGTTTGACTTCATAACTACAATTTTTGAAAAACGCCTTTGCACCCACTTTTTACTTGCGTAGTACACATGTCGAGCCGCAAGCATTGCCGTTCGAGCCGTGTGATGGCCGTATGTCACATGACTCCCCAATTTGGGCATACTATGGGTCGGCCGCGTGTCCGGCAGGTAAGGTTTACCTGCCTTCGTGGAAGGTGTGCGACAGGTGCACTGTAGGTTGCGTGCAGGTAACACGGCAGATGACCATCCATGAGGCTCAACAGCATTCTTTCAATACTGCGATCATGTGTTCTGAAAAGATTAGATCCATGTCCATGAATTCTTTGAAAGTGTGATGGACTAATTGGTCCCTTCACCGGTGAAATACCCAGAGGAACGAGATAAATTTGAGCTATTGGGTTTGAACTACAGTGGCAATTACTGTAAACATTGATTTCGCTCTAAAAAGTGAAGAGACAAACTTCCATGGCGGTCCTCCAATTTAGATTGAAGAAAGGCATGGTGTAGGCTGTGAAATGAATTTTAGCAGGGCAACTAGAATCCTAAACATGTCACCTCATTCTTACAGAGCTGAAGTTCATGAGGGGTAGACCACACAAACTCTGGACCGGGAAATCCATGAGCATTAGATCCAGGTGATCTATTTTATATATTGCTCTGCACCATGCACGAAAAGAATAATTGGCTCAATTGAACTCCACAAATCATGCGGCTCGGGTCATCCAGAGAGCAGGATTGAGTTAATTCAATGTCCTCAAGGTTTAAGCAGAATCAACAAAGAAAGTTACACAAACCAGTTCATTTTTCATTGCAGAACAGAATATCCAATATGCACAAAGAGCCCCCAAGGGATTGTACAACCTGAGATCCCCAGATATACAGAAAACAGACAGATCATGTTCACATGCCAGGTGAATCTAATCTAATTGGCGATATGATCACGGTATTTACAGGATGATGCCGAGCCTTTTTTTTTTTTTTTTTGGAGTGTTTGGGATAATGAGACTTAGTCTGCAGAAGCATTCAAAGGTCATCCGCTTGTGTTGCTGGTGGTGGATCAGACATTGCCGAGAAAATTTGCTCAGGAGGAAATGCCGTTACACACAATTATTTAAACCAGTGTGGGACTCCGACCCGAAAATACAATTTATCCTATCCCATGTTGATCAATGATGGGTCGCATACCCACTAAAACCCCCTCTTTTGTCCAGTCATCCGGCAGTGAGTCCTCATCCAGAAGTAGACCACTCCAAGTGCTTAGCACCAGTTGTTTATTCAAGGCTAAAGAATCAAATCTGACTTTGTCTGTCAACAGGCGGTCCCGCTGTAATGCTCGGTTTATAGTGTTCAACCACTGGTTATAAATTTCTGCTGCAGTTAATATTATGTCTGGAATTGCAATGACATGGTTGACATGTAGTTTCCAAATCAGGTGCCATGCAGATGATACCAGAACTGCAAATAGTCTTCCTTTCGCATGGATGATGTGTCCTTGGGGTGATTTACATTTTACAAGGTTGGATCCTAGTATCAATGGCCGAGCCTCATGGATGGTCATCTGCCATGTTACCTGCATGCAACAACTGTTATGACCATGCACTTTCCGATCCATTCTGGTCCCTTTCTGGCCGTTTACAGCCATTCCGGTTGCGGCCTACTTTACGGCCATTGCGTCCTATCCAACTTTCCTGTTGCGTCCGGCTAGTTCTGTTGATGCACAACCCTTGGGGTCTTCACAATGAAGGTCTTCTGAGTGTTCTCCAAATCAAACATATGACTTATGCAACTATGCTTCTCTCTTATTGTTCTTATTGTCTTTCTCTGTACTTATTGTCTTTTACATACTTCTATCCGCATTAGACTTATCTCCGTATTTAATATAAATACGTATTATGTTCTACTGTATCTTTAGTTGAAAATTAACGTGCTTGCCTCCATTGCTCTGTGGTCTGACTTCTGCTTCCTTCGTCGTCGAGCCAAGTTAGTTGGTGTACCCGATCCTCTACGTGGTATCACTTACGGCCCTATCCGTCCTTCCAGCCTTTACGTCTTCCGGCCTTTACGTCTTCCGGTCTTCCGTCCTTCCGGCCTTTTCTGTGGACACGGATATAACAGTATTTTCAACTCAACCTAATTTGGCTCAATGTCTTACAGCCACCTCGCCAATACCCCCCGATTTTCGGAACCAACGACGCGATTCATGTCAGTTCAGTAATATCGTTCCGATCGTCGTTCCGGGACAGCTCACCTACGACAATGTCTCTGGCATCATCTCTTCCCCACAAGATCTTCGCTCTCGTGCGCAGCCTTGTTTTGAGGAATCCCAGCCTTTACGGCCGAATGCTCCAACAATGTGGTCTCGCCCACCTCTCGCTCCAGAAGCGCGCGGTGCTGCTCTCCGTCCTCGGCAAGATAGTTTTTCCCCGACCAGTTCCCATTACCCTGGTCAGGCATATCCTCAGCTGATGGATTTTTGAGAGTATGATTGTCAATCAGGTGGAAGCAGCATGCATTCGCCTACCCCTAATCGCCGTTGCCCATCGTATCAGCATGCCACTACGGCAATCATTGAGGAGGTTCCAGAAGCCTATGATGCTACAAATCCTCTCGAACATCAGCCCACTCTGGCTGCTGTTCCGGCCTATATTCCGGCCCCGATTCCGGTTTTTACTGGGCCGCGTGCGACTACTGCTCCATCGGTGTCAGTTGACAAAGGGAAAGGTAGAGCTAAGACCCCTGACCCATTCGCCCCACAATCCACATTTCTTCCCACTGGCTCTTTTCCGCCTCCGCCTCCTGGGCCTTCCGGCTCTCCTGGCGGTGGTGGTGGTGGTTCTGGTGGTGGTGGAGGAGGTGGTGGCCTGCCTCCTGGCGGAGCACCTCCGCCTCATCCATCCATTCCCGCTGGAATGCCTTCCGGCTCAGGTTCTCTGGCACCAAATCCAGGACCTGATGGCGGTGGAGGTGGTAGCGGTGGTGGTGGCGGACCATTTGGTCCGGCCCCGGCTCCAGGTCCTCCAGGTCCTCCCGGTCCACAAGGGCCTCCCGGCCCTACACTTCATATTCCGGCTCCGCATAATCCTCAGCTAGACTATGCCGTTCAACAAATGGAGGATGCTATGGCTCTCCTCGCTCGGAATTCTGTCGCCCCTCCTTGCTCCACTCGCACTTCTTCTCATGCTCCGGATACTTTCGATGGCTCCGACCCATCAAAGTTCGCCACTTTCATGTCGCAGATCTATCTGCACATAGCGGAACGTCTGCAAGACTTTCCGACCGATGATGAGAAGATTTTCTACGTCCGGTCAGATCTTCGCGGAATGGCTCAGCAGTGGTTTCAGCCCAACATCTTCGCTGACGGACTTGCGCCCATTCCATTCTGGGATGACAATTGGGAGCTCTTCGTTCCCTTCGGCGACGCGTGGATTTCATTGGAGACTCTCTCCATGAAGCCTGGAGATCGGCTGGCTACTTACCAGCTCGAGTTTGACACCCATGCGGTTATGACTGGGTATAACGAGGCTGCCCTTTTCCGGGTGTTTTACCACGGCCTTCCAAGCCGCATCAAGGACACCATGGCACAGAATCAGCTTCCGGTCACTCTTGCCGGACTGAAAGCCCTCGCCTCGCAGCTCGATCAGCAGTATCATCGCCGTAACACCGAGCGCGCTGCTGCGAATCCGCCTCTGGCCGGGAAATCTTCCTGCGATTCTTCCGGTGCTGCGGCTTCGGGAGGTGGTGGCGGTAGTGGCAAGTCCAAGGGTAAAGGCAAGGGCGGTGGAAAATCTAACTCTCCGCCCAAGACCAACACTCCGGCCAACAGTAACGCAGCTCAGGCTTCCGGGTCTAAGCAGGCAAAGCCATATGCTGCCAAGCTCGACTCCACCGGCAAGCTCAAGCCGGAGGAGCGCAAGCGGCACATGAAGGACAACCTCTGCATGTTCTGCGGTGGCGCGGGTCACAAAATGGCTGAATGCCGCAAATGTCCGGCTGGTGCTCAAGGCAAGGCCACAACTGTTTCTGATCCCACACCTGCTGCCGCTGATGCTTCTTCCTCCGAGTCAAAAAAATAGGCAGCGGCTCGGATACCTCAGCACCTGGTCCGAGCTGTGTTGACTCCGAGGTGCTTCCTGAGGCTACTCTCACCACGTCCACTCTTTCCCCTAATGCCTTTTATGTTGATCTCGATGTATCTTTACTCTCTGCGGACTATCTCTCGCCTTCCGGCGTTCTTTCCGGCTTTCCTACTCCGGACGCGGGCCTAACCCTGCGTCCGTCTTTAGTACAACGAGTTGCCACGGGATTCAACTCCCGCTTACGGGCACTCATCGACTCCGGCTCTTCGCACTGTTTTGTGTCTACTAGGGTTTGCGAATCTAATGGGTATTCTCCGTATGTGGTTCCTCCGGTTAAACTCCGGTATCTTGACGGCTCCTCATCTATCATTGACCGACAGCTTCAATTGCTCCCTCGGTTCCCTTCTGGCGATGTCCATTCCATGGAATTCTACGTCACCCGTCTGGATTCTGCTTGTGACTTGGTTCTTGGACTAAACTGGCCATGCCGCTACAATCCGTTGATTGATTGGCGCAACGCCTCACTAAAGTTCAGCCCTGTTTACGACGAGTTTATTGTGTTGACACTCCCGAAAACTATTCCGGATCCTGTTGCGGTCTCTCTGGTTACGGAGATGGTGGAACCTCCGGTATCCCCGGCTCTCCTCCTGTCAATACCGCTGACGTCTTCGCTTGAATCCGCTCCTTCTATGGAGATTCCGTTTGAGGCATCTACGCCTCGTCCGTTCACGTCTGCCCCACTTGTGTCTATGGTCAATGTGGCTGCCTTCCACGCGATTATTTGCGACAAAGGCACTGTCCAGTATACGCTCCATGCATCTCTGGTCGATGAGACCAACGGCTTTGGCGCTTTGGCTGAGCCGGACTTTGCGAATCTGTCCGGCATTCCAGCCGAGTACCACGATTTCGCCGATGTCTTCTCTGAATCCGAGGCTTACAATCTTCCGCTTCATCGCAAATTCGATCTCAAGATCGAGACTGTCGATGGCACTGAGCCTCCGGTCAGCCCCATCTATTCCCTTTCCGCAACCGAGCTGACCACGCTTCGGGAGTTCCTCGATAAGAACCTCAAGGCGGATTTCATCTATCCGTCTCGTTCCTCCCACAGCACTCCGATTCTCTTCGCTAAGAAGAAAGACGGAAGTCTCCGGCTTTGCGTCAACTATCACGGATTGAACCGCTGAAAATGCCGTAACACAAGCGCGCGGCATCTAGTGCTATTTTGCGATTTCCTAGGACCAGTATTTATACAATGGGAAAGTGCTAGCACTTCTGATGTGTTATTACTAGCACTCAGGACTCTGGCTAGGTGATATAAAGGAGAACTGGAGTGAGCCCAAGCTTCCAGTTATAGCACCAGACACTTCTAGGGTGACACACTAGCAAGTTCTGGAGGCACAAACCATGGGGAAATAACCATAAGCCTAAACAGTCAAGGTGCTAGCACCTAGGAAGCGAGCTACAGGAAGGAGAAACTGTGAGAGTGCTAGCAAACGGTATGAACAGCGAGTCAGAAGTCTAGGGGGAAACTACCTAGGCGCTAGCAGCAGTACCCCGACTAGCGATCGGCCTGGGGCCTGGATAGACAGATGCGAGCACGTGATTGTCGCGATGCGGTTGCGAGTCACAAACAGAGACAATGGGACCAGGATAGGAAGGTGCTAGCACATGATTGTCACGATGCGGTTGCTAGTCACAAACAGAGACAACAAAACAGATAGGGGAATAGCTAGCAGGCTATTGGTGCGGATGTACGGGTCACCACCGAAGCAGCAACGGTTAAACGGGCTGCTAGCCGGTGTTCTGACCTGTGCTAGATGACTCCAGATGGCGGATTCAGGTGCTAGCGGATCAGAGCGGCTGATCTGCTTGGCCTAGACCCATCACAAAACCAAATGGCAGCCGTTTCATTGGCTGTTCATCTTCAATCACCTCATTCTTACTCATCTCATTATTCAGCCTGTTTATCACATGTAACTTGGACCTCAGTAGTATAAAGGGAGCACAGAGCAGGCTAGAACCTCAGATTAGCACTCCCTGGTCAAGTACGAAGCTGGTGCAGGTGGTCTCTGATAGAGATTACACCCCAGTTTAGTACAAAGCTAGTGGAGGTGGTCTCAGGTTGCTAGTGGAGATTGTAACACACTTCACAAGTAGTAGTCTTTATTGGAATCAATGCTGTTGACTCTGGACACGGCGAGTTCTTAGTTGAGGTTGCTGTTGTTGGTTCGAGGAGCCTTCACATATAAAATCCAAGGGTGTTCTCTTTGAGACCCAGCTAGCAGTTGCGCTAGCAGCTTTGCCTTCACCCTGATATTGACAGAAGCGCTGTCATAGTGTGTTGGATCACCTGTTAGGTGGTTGTGTGTTGACTCGAGCCCTACCAAGAGAAAGATGAACTAGGGTGTTCTCTTTGAGACCCAGCTAGCAGTTGCGCTAGCAGCTTTGCCTTCACCCTGATATTGACGGAAGCGCTGTCGTAGTGTGTTGGATCGCCTGCTAGGTGATTGTGTGTTGACTCGAGCCCACTAAGAAGAAGACAGACTAGGTGCCCCCACCTCTAGACCGACTGTAACTTGTCAGTTACTTCGCTTTCACCCCGATATTGACGGAAGCGCTGTCGTAGTGTGTTGGGGTCGCTAGCTGGACGCTTATAGTGTCTATTGCCAATACAAAGTAGAAACGTTCCTGTTCTTGGTTAAGGAATAGGTCAGCGGCTTAAGGACTGCCTTGCTGCTTGAGGATGGAAGTCCCCTTGTTGTTAGCCTCAATAGTCTTTGGGTACCCCATTGCGAGGATTTTCACAAACCTACATACTCTGCCCTGGTGCCCTCGATCTAGCGATCCAGCCACCTTGTATCCAACCCATAAACCCCTGCCCATCCCAGGTGCTAGCGGTATTGTTGTTTGCAGCTGCGTAGTGCTAGCGTGTTGTTGAATGGCTTTGTTGAAGTCTAGCAGTCGAATTGTGTTTGTTCCAAACCCGCTGGTCGCATACTACGGCCCGGACCCGAACTCACAAAGAGAAGCACTTACATCTTTGGAGGAATAGATTGTTGTAGTGGTGGTTTTGTGGTTGTTTTGTGCAAACCCGAATCTAAGCTATTTCTAGTCGTATATCAAGTGCAACCGTTTCACCGCATCACGAAGAAGGATCGTTTTCCGCTTCCTCTGCTCGCGGATCTCCTCGACGCTCCTGGAAAGGCGCGTATTTACACCAAACTGGACCTACGCCATGCCTATCACTTGCTCCGTGTCGCCGCTGGCGACGAGTACAAAACCGCTTTCCGGTCCCGTTACGGCTCCTACAATTTCCGGGTTGTTTCGGAAGGTCTTTCCAATGCACCAGCTGCTTTCCAGCGCTTCCTTAACACCCTCTTTGTGGATCTCTTGGACATTTACATCGTGGTATACTTGGATGATATCCTTGTGTACTCCGATGATCTGGCTAATTATACAGATCACGTCCGCGAGGTGCTTCGCCCTCTTCGCGAAGCTGGATTATTCTATAAAAGCTTTTTTCGATGAAAAATATGAGGTTCCACAAATGAGGTTGAGAACAACAATTTACAAGGACGAGATATGAGGTTTTTGTGCTATTCCAGGTTGAGGTTGAGGACGAGGGGTAGGTTGAGTACAAGTTTTCATAGGACGAGCAAATAGCTTTAAGGCTGAGTACGAGACACAAGGTTGTGGGAGGTAGGTTGAGTACCAGATTTCATAGGACGAACAAATAACTCTAAGGTTGGGTACGAGACACGAGGTTGTATGCAGTGGTTTAGAACGAGGGTTGAGGTTGAGGGCAAGACTTGAGAGCTGAGGAAAACAGTCAAGTTTTGATCATCATTCTACCAATCAGTTGATCAATTGCTAACCTTAGCTGTGACACTGTGACACAACAATTAAATTAGAAAATTGATGAGTAATTTGAGGTCTATTTTCTGGCTTTCTTCACAGTTCTGGTGAGTAATTGCTGCATATACTAGCTGGATAACAACTGGTATTGGTTTCCAATGCTCTTCCAATGTTTTTAGTCCATACAACTGGGTGACCAATAGTATTTTTTATGACACACACACACACAAAAAACTTTAGGCCCTGATTATTTATATTAGGAAAGCGGGCAATTTATGTCAAGGTCAACACATACCCCATGATTTGAGGTGATGATATGTTATATTGTTGTTGACCCTATTCAGCATGTCCCAAGATCACGGAGACTCTGCTTAAGGCTCCTAGTAGATATTCCGGGACGCATAAAGAGCTCTCAGCCAGGAACCAGGGTAATCAGCATAAACTCGAAATATGTCAACTGACAGTCTGGCATTTTTGGTTATTTTGTGAATTGGGCACCAAGGGGACCAATGAGTGTGAAATTTTGAAGTGTTTTGATCAGGTTTTGGCTGAATGCTGTTTCTGAGGATATGGGTTTGAGAACAACTTTGGTTCCATATAGTGGTTCTGGTTCAAAACACCATCTGGCCAGAACTTCACCACAACACTTCAAATAAAGCTCAATCTGAGCCATCCACACTGTCTCTTCCTATTCCCTGTGTATATTTTACACTGACTGTCAGGGGAACCCCTCCCTCCGGCCACTTCTGTGTCTGCTGCTCCAGCCCCTTTTCCGTCTGCCCCATTCACAGAACCATCCAGGACATCTGTCCGCTCCTGCTGGCACGTGCTATGTGATCAGGCCTGGGATCATTGTAGATACCTATGGACACATGCTACTGGGTAGTAACTGAACTGTATACAAGGTTTCGCCTAGCATGGGAATCCTCATCCTTTCTTCTCTTCGGATTCCCCTGCTAGGTACATTGTATTTCCGCTCCTGTATTCTAGTACCTATATTTATACTTCAGATTCCCCCGCTAGTTTCCATGCCCTGCACCAAGCTTTAGGTTGCCCTTACAATGACATGCCTTTCATAACTTGAGCAGCCTGGTTTATTGTGTATTTACAATGAAACATCACGATTGTAAGGGCAACCTTAGGTGGTAGTTTAAGTACAAGAGAGTATGGGAGGTGCTGTGGAGTGATGTGGGTTCATATATCAAACCAGTGGAGTAATGACATCACACTTTTGGGGAAGCTTGGCCAAATCTTGGAGCAAATCCACGGCCTTTTTCAACACAATTTTTCATGATGAATGGTAAGGAGACCGACCAGGCTCCAAGATAGAAAACTGCAGAATATAGGTCATGAAATGTACATTGAAATTCAGGATGGCTGTTGTGACAAAACATCATGAAACTTGAAGTTCAACATAAAAGTGTTGAAATTTATGATGAATATTTCTCATAGTGTTAGGAGAAAAAATTAATACAGTCAGGAATTATTTATATTGCTGCACCATCTCAAACGGTTTCAATCAGTTCCGTGACCATTGGGTTACTGATTGACTCCTCTACACCCATTCATAAGCTTTGCACCAAGCCACCCAGAGCCATCCAGTGGCTATTTTGGCAAGTAGTGTCTGGTGGCTATGCCAGCCACAACATCATCCAGTAACTCCACTGGTGGCTAAAAATATGATTGTTGTGTTATTTTAGCCACCATCACTGCATGCCTGATGAGCCAGCTCAGAGCCACCTGGTGGCTTCTGGTGTCTCAGTACAAAGCCTCTATTTACCTCTCATTTATCTTGTCTGTTGTCCTTGGACATCCGACACTGTACCTTAGTTACAACCCCTAGGGACTTTAGTATATAAGCTGTAACTACTTTTTAGTACTTACTATTCTAGTCTAGACTCCAGACTTGTTTGTTGGAACTCTTCATGCTTCAGTCACCCTTGTCATCTCAGAACCCGGAATCTGCTCTGTGCTGACATATGGCTAGGAATACAATTTATCAAATTCGCTTTTTCCACGATATTATTGTACTATAATAGGCTCCGAGTTGGCCTGATCAAATTCAAAGAGCTTAGAATAACATCCCTATATGGTTAGATCACCCAAAATGGTTGAATTATGAGCGAAAGAAGGGCTGATGTAGGGAATTTCCTTTTTGGGTGATAGGTGTTCATGTCCCAAATGGGAAAGTTATGCTCAAATTGTAGAGCTCATCAAGGGCTACAAGAGTCACCTATACCATTTTCCAATCAGTGTTCCAGGTGGCCCACAAAATGCAAAATACTTTCTGTGAGCCATGTAGCATTTCCATCAATTGCTGGAGAACAGAATTGGTAGTAAATCAATTTCTCCACTTGCACACATTCTGACAGGTAAATATTGTCTCTCTTCTCAGGGGGAAAGTCCTTTGATTGGAAATTAATGTCAAATGCCTTCCACAGTTTGTTGGAGTAACAACCGAAACACCAATGCACTGCCTATTCATCATGTGGTCACAATGTGACATTACACATCAGTGGCTTCTTTCTGACTCCTTCTGACTCATCTTCTGACTTGACTCATATGGACTCATACTGACTCTCCCTGACTCAGACAGAGTCATATTACGTTACCCCTTATAGAATGCAGAGAGAGTGAGTGAGAGGGCATTTCTGATCGGAATTTTTGGATCCGGGTCAAACCCCCAAAACCAGCCAAATAAGTGACGGTGCCATGCGACACAACAGGGCGCCAAAAAATCTTGAAAATATTTGTGCATAGATTTTGGGGTCTGAACTTCCCCCAGATCCAATCTTATGATGAAACTCGCACCTATTCCTGTACAATACTGGGTCAACTTTATTTTTTTCGCAACCGGGTTTTGACACTGTATTTCTAGATTTGTGAATTCTAGTTCTTGGCAGCGGTCTAGTAATCAAGTATTTTAGTTGCAGTTTACCATCAGCATTTACTTAATGTAGCTGCTCCAACTTTTACTAATAATCAGGGTCTTTTTTTTTGTGTGTGATAAAAATACTAGTGGCCACCCAGTTGTATGGACTAAAAAACATTGGAAGAGCATTGGAAACCAATACCAGTTGTTATCCAGCTAGTATATGCAGCAATTACTCACCAGAACTGTGAAGAAAGCCAGAAAATAGACCTCAAATTACTCATCAATTTTCTAATTTAATTGTTGTGTCACAGTGTCACAGCTAAGGTTAGCAATTGATCAACTGATTGGTAGAATGATGATCAAAACTTGACTGTTTTCCTCAGCTCTCAAGTCTTGTCCTCGTTCTAAACCACTGCATACAACCTCGTGTCTCGTACTCAACCTTGGAGTTATTTGTTCGTCCTATGAAAACTCGTACTCAACCCACACCCCACAACCTCGTGTCTCATACTCAACCTTAAAGTTATTTGCTCGTCCTATGAAAACTCGTACTCAACCTACCCCTCGTCCTCAACCTCAACCTGGAATAGCACAAAAACCTTACACCTTGTTCTCTACAATACTGTCCTCAAACCCTGTTTCTCGCCTGCATATTTTTCAATGATAAAAAAGGTCATATTATTCTGCAAGCTATCCAAGTGCGAGTTCAGCGTCACCACTTGCGAGTACCTTGGCTACATTCTGTTGCCCGACGGTTTCCGCATAGTGCCGGACAAGATTTCCGCCATTACGGATTGGTTAGTACCTCGGAAAGTGAAGGACGTCCAGTCCTTCCTTGGTTTTTGTAACTTCTATTGGCGCTTCATTTACAGCTATTCCGGCATTACCATTCCACTCACCCGCCTCACTTGTACTGGCAAACGGTGGGATTGGACACCCGCTTGTCAAGTGGCCTTCGACACTCTCAAAAGCGCTTTTACAGCTGCTCCGGTACTCCATCACTGGATTCCTGGCTGTCAGATTATGGTCGAAACGGACACATCCGACTACGCTATTGCAGGCATTCTCTCCATTCATGGAGCCGATGGTGAATTCCATCCCATCGCTTTCCGGAGCCGCACTCTTACGGCTCCGGAACTCAACTATGACACGCACGATAAGGAACTCCTCACTATTTTTGATTGTGTTACTCATTGGCGTCATTATCTCGAGGGTGCCCCTCTCACTGTCGACGTTGTCACGGACCACAAGAACCTCAAATACTTTGCCTCAACTAAGGTCCTTACCTGTCGGCAAGTACGCTGGTCCCAATTCCTTTGCCATTTCAATATGGTAATCCGGTTCCGACCCAGAAAGCTCAGAGGTAAACCCGATGCTTTAACTAGACGATGGGATGTCTACCCTAAAGAGGGGGATACGGCCTTCAGCCAGATCAATCCTCAGAACTTCCGGCCCATTTTCACTTCCGACTAGTTATCCACATCACTTAATGCTATGTTCCTCGAGGACGTCTGTCTCCAAGCATCCCTCATCATGGACGTTGACTCACTGCACCGCAAAATCATTTCCCACTATCCTGATGACCCAGCCGCAGTTTCTGGTATCGCTTCCGCGACTTCCGGCACTTCTGGCTCCACGCGCTGGACCATGGATCCAACCGGTGTTCTTCTCAGCAATCGGATCTATGTTCCCCAGGTTTCGGGCAGCTGATGCAGTGACACTTTTGCAAAAGACCATGTTAGTGGATGGGGTGGGCTTTTGTGAATGGCCACGATATGTGGTAAATCGTGCCTAAAAAATGCGCAAAACGAGGATTGAACCGGTGACATTCAGATACTAAGAATAGCCGGCATCATTATCACTACACCAAGGAGGTTATACAGGTCTAGGTTGCTTACCCAGCTAGGTCAAGCCTAGGCTTGACCTAACTGGGACTGCTAATACTCAGACCTAGGGCAGGCAAGCTGCCCTAGGTCTTTTAAAATTGTTTTGCACAGTTTATTCAGTGTTTTGATGGGGTAAAAAACCCTAACCAACCCTAACCAAGCTAACCAACCCAAACCCCTAACCAAAGAACTCCAATATACCTGGGAGACAAGGCAGCTAACCCCTAACTCTAACCTTCTAACCCTAACCCTAACCACCCTAACCGTAACCTGGCCCTATGCGGGCCCTACAGGGGTGGTGCAAGGCTTATTCTGTATTTTCCCACCTGTATATGAGCTATGCAAGCTTCTGGAGAGATATAGTTGTAGTAGTGTAGTGGTTAATACCTGGTGTTAATTATTGCTGGTATGCAAAGGCTTTTGGTTCAAATCCCGCTGGTGACTTTCCATTTACCTTTCCTTTTTTGGATCTCCGGTGGCTGTACGTTAAGTTGCTTGGGCATTTACAAAAGCCCGCCCCGTCCACTAACATGGTCTTTTGCAAAAGACTTACTTGGTCTAGTGGTTTCGGGCAATACACCTGATATACTCCGTGTACGTGTCCTGCAAAATAAGCATGATCACATACTCTCCGGCCATTTTGGACAGAACTGCACCTTGGCTCTCGTCCGGCGTGAATACACCTGGCCGGAAATGCGTAGTTTTGTCCGTGATTACTGCAAGTCCTGCACTCACTGCAAGCGCAACAAGGCCCCACGGCACAAGCTGTACGGCCTTCTCCGTCCTTTACCGGTTGCTTTACGTCCTTGGCATTCAATATCCATCAACTTCATTGAATTCCTCTCTTATTCCAGCGAGTTCAATTGCATTTGCGTCATTGTTGACCGTGCATCCAAGCAGGTTATCTTATTCCCCTGCGACCAACATATCACCTCTGCCCAACTCGCCCGGTTCTTCCTTATCCATGTCTTCTCCAAACACGGTGTTCCGTCCCACGTCACTTCCGACCGAGGCGTGGAATTTGTTTCCGCCTTTTTCCGCGCTTTGGGCGAACTGGGCTGTCATTTTCCTCGCACATGCTTTACGCCCGCAGGTGCGGAGTCAGCTGATGGTACACCAGACATTGCGCCGCCTTGGAGATGTGCTCATGGGGCAAGGTGCGGATGATACAGCACTGAGCGTTTTGACGGTCACACTGGAGGGTTTCACACAGATGGACATGCATCAAAGCAGGGCTGAATGCATGCGAATGATGGGCAAGGTGTACATGCAGTGTAGAGACCTTGGCAGGGCGAGAGAAATGTGGGAGGCCGCACGGCCACTGTTCAAGCGCTCAGCAGAAGAAGGAAGTCGCAAAGATTGACAAAATGCTTGAGACGCTGCATGTTGTGTGCAGAAGTTGGAGAGCATTCCAAAAGTGCAGGCCACCTTGCAAGACTCTGGCACTCATAGCAAAGAAAAAACACCTATCTTGATCCCCAGCCTGTAGATAGAAGCTGAATTATTGTCTTGTGTTGAAAGTGACCATGAGAGAGGCGTAGAAATTTTTGGCTCTTCCTGAATTAAGGTTCCCTTGGTAGACTTTCTAATTTGTCAGACTTGTACTGTTGATGGGCTTGAAGTGGAATTAGATGGAAACTGTTGTCAGAAATGCCAAGTATGATTTTCTTGTTCAGTACCATTGGAAGTCACCACAAGAATCAGGTATGTCGTGTGGGAAAACAGCTGGGCCATCGGAATTCCGTTCAAGAGTCTGCATGTTGATAGTGACTCGCAAGCGCAAATAGGATTACAGCTGCGAAACCGCAATTTACACTTCTCTACTGTGAGTCAGTTCAACCACGATAGGCAGCACACACCTTTTTTCACAGCGAAAATATTCCATTATCGCATCTTCTGGACTGTGTTCACATTAAATGCTTACTCACTGCACAACTTACGATTGTCGGCATCGTCGTCATCTGAAGCATTTGATTTACGAGATTTGCCGATGCGCAGAACACCTAGGATTCATATTAGAGCCGGCAATCAGGGAATCAGAAAGGAAACATACCTTTGACCGCACGAGTGGCATGTGAATAAGGAATGTGTGGATCAATAATATAAGATGCCGAGGCATCAAGCGTAAGGTGAATGACGAGTAAGGATGGTGTGTGGTTGGAAAAGGAAAGAGAAAGAAATAAAATACGGAGGCGCGAGAGCACACAGTTGGTTACAAACTGCCTCCGCAGGCTTTCCAAATTGGGAAAGCAGTGCTCGGCAAGGTTTCGGCCAGGCAAAACCTGCCTGTGATGTGCTGAACGAGGCTCAAACGGATAAGTCCACGAATGCTGCAAAATGATATGATTACACGCCCAGTATGTACAAGGCTACAAGAATAGTATAGAATACAAAGCTACAGGATGAATATGAAGCAACTTGTATTCAGGCGGTACATAAAACAGAAATTGTGGCCCATCCACAGGAGCGAAACGACTGGCCTGTACCTCAGCGCCAGAGGACGGTGCTGAGGTATAGTTGTGTCGTTTAGGCTGTGGGGCGGCTCGACGTGCGCGGGGGCGGGTGTTAGAGGCGCCGTGGAGGGCAGCATCGTCGATGTCATGTGGGCGACTGGCAGCGCGGTGGCAGGCGGCATGTCTGCACTCAGTGACATCCTGGATGATGGTGGTGCTGCCAGGAGACGAACAAGACACGGCGGGTGTCTGCTGTGGTCACCAACAGCAGCGGTGAGGTTCCAAGGGCAAGGCAGACGGCAAGTGCCTCGTCGCGCGCTTCTTGCGAGAGCGTTGGCGACGGGGGCAGCAGTGTCAGTGCAGCAAGACGCACGGCAGCTTCTTGTTGTCTGGCGAGGTGTTCGTGCGGAAGCTCCCTCTCGCAGGGGCGAGGCACTTGAAAGGCGACGCTCTCTCGCAGCGGCAGTGAGGCAGCTGCTTCTTCGTTCGGGCGGCGGTGGGGAACTGGCAAGAGGAGCGGGCGAGAGTGGGCGGCGTGGGGTGCTCGTGGATGCGGCAGAAAAACGGTGGACGGGGCACAACAGCATCTTGCAGAGGCGTGATGGGCACTGCACATTCCCAGGCAAGAGGCACAATGGACACTGGGGCGTTCTTGCAGCGGGCATCTAGTGCAGAATAAGGCTGGTTAGGAGCAGGGAGAGGCCTGGGAGGGAACGGAAAGCGCAGTGGGGGGGGGTGTGACGCCAAGGCCCCAGAAGTGGTATTGGGGCCCGTTGAAAACGCTGACTATGGGGCTGGGCAGTGAAATAACCACAACACAAACCTCGTAAAATGAAATATGCGGTTTGATAATGCAAACTACAACAACACTGGTTGGGGAGATTCAAGTCTTTTCAGCACAATTTATGGTGAAAAATGTTGTTTGTTTTTCAGACATTTTCCACCGAAAAAGGTAGTGAAAAACTTCAAAACATTTTCACTAATTTTGTTGAGTTTGAGGTGAAAAATGCCAAAAGGAAGCTCAAAAGAAGGTGAAAAAGATGTGAATTTTCACCACTTTTTTTCAGTGAAAAATGTCTGTAAAAAACAACAACATTTTTCACCCATAAATTGTGCTGAAAAACTTGAATCTCCCAACCAGTGGCAACTCAAACACTAATAGTACTTGTGCAATTTCGGGGCTCCAATTCCAGTATAGGAATTGTGGCAATTGAACCTTTAGTTGATAAGCAAGCCGTTACAGGCCTAATCAAGTTCTAGGCGCAATCGCGATAGACAGACGAGATTTTATGTTCAACAGTTTTGTATAATGTAGGTCTAGGTTTGGAGATGGTACTCCGATGCATAGCACAAGTGATTCTTTATGAATCCCAATTCCAAATAGTATCCGCGATTGCTAATCCTTACGAGATTACAACCAATTGTCAAGTCTGATCGTTTCCCTATATTCCACATGTCCGTTCCGCTTATCCAATATGTCCACGCGTCGTTTATAAAGATCCAAATCCAACACAGATAATATTCAAACAGGGAAAACAAACGAAACTTGGTATAGCTTCTGGATGTCTCCGAATGAATGCCTACTCGACCGGTTAAGTGTGAAGTCTAGTAACTTCGCGTCCAACAAGGTAGGGTGAGATTCACTGGTGTTCCTCCCATAACCATCCACTTAAATACGTTACAGGATTCTAAATATAAACGAGGCAGATACAAACGTGCAATAAGGTTCAGGGTATATGACTAGTGGTATGGCAGCTAGCCGATGAACTCCTGTCGGATATCAAGCGATTGGTAAAATTGAGAGAGATTTGTAAGAAACATCAACGAGCCGAGCTTAATGATGAGTCAAGATCTACATCGCTAAGAACGATCGTGATGGGATATTGTTGATATGTCAACTTTTAGCCGACCTCCTCGTCAGCGCTCTGTTACCCTCCTTGGTAACCCTCCGCTTAATTGGTTCCGCCTTGAACCGCTTAAGTGATTTGTCTGAAAATTGCGATAGCCGTCGCTTCCCAGTACCCGAGTATGGTTTCTTAGTCACCTGGTTGATCGACTAAGTCCAGCCTTCTCTTGGCAGTTCTGAAGATGTCAGATGATACCCAGCAATGATCCCTCTGGTTCAGAAGGATAATCCCTCGTAATATGCCCTTGGTCAGGGATGTGCAGTAGCCCCAATCCGTTTCCAGGATGGTAAGGCACTTTCCGCAATTGCTCCATTAGCAACTTCCCACGTCAACCCTTTACCAGGATCGTTGTCCAGCGCCTTTCTAATGGTTCGAGACACATTATATCCCTTTTAGCTAACTGCCCAGGCAAGCATTAGCCCTTGTGAGATGATGTCGTAATGTAATGAAGTACATTATAGTATGTTGCAACTCGAGCAGATTTGAGTAAATGCCCGGGTGCCCCAATACCAGGTCTGTCACTGTGGGCCTCGTTAAAGCACTAGAAGATGCATTTAGTGCTGGTCGAGGTGAAAAAAAAAACACATTGAGAAGCATACTGCCATGTACCACTTGCCGTCACGGTGGTTTGGCGCCAGACTGGCACTGGCGGGGAGCAGGAAGGACCCGAGTAGCGGCAGGTTACAGACAAGGAACGCCCCGCACATTGAAGTCCATGAGTCGGTGGTTGTGGAACAAGGGCATTGCAGGGGTATCACTGGGGACGTTGGGGGGAGGGAGGACATTTTTTTGTCAGGTTCAAGCTCCGCTGGGAAGCCGTCGGCAGGGGGCGGTCCCCTTCCCAAAAAGGTTCAGGGGTGGAGGCGGTTTGTATCAAGTGAGAGCGCACCGTTACAGGATGCACTGCTTCTTCTTGCTTTGGTCCGGCTAATATTTCGAAACTGGCATTTCTAACCTGCAAGAAGAACCGAAATCAATTTAAGAACAGTCACCGTGGTACCCCAGACGTGGATAATGGCTTTCATTTGCTCAAGGCACGGCATGAATTCTGCCCTGCAGTTCCTGTGTCAAGCTCCTTGTCTCTGTAGTTGCAGATTCCAGTTATTCTGTTTTTATGATTTACAGGCAGAGACATTTTGCGCATCTTAGTGAGTATCTTCTCTCAATCGCACACCAATGATCGCAACTCTCCATCCGTTTCATCTCTGTTTCTCTGTTGCATATATCATTGAAATTTGATGAAATATTGATCTCCAACTTGAGCCTTCAAGCTTTCCCGAGTGAAGCAGAGGCACATCTATCAGAAAATATGCCGAGGTGGCTAGAAGCCAATGGAGCTCGTAATGAACACGGAGCTACTCGAGTGCGAGTGCAGGAGCACAGAGAGGGCACAGACGATGGGTGAAAAGGATAAGATATGAACTTAGTCTATGCTACGACAAAGGGAAGATGATATAGGTACATCAAGTATCAAAGAAGTGATATAAATCACATCTATCAATACTCGGACTGACGCGAACAAACAATCATTGCTTAACCTTTAGGTTAGGCTCCCCAGCCATGTTCGCGTTTGGGTCCAATCAGTAAACAAGGAACAAATATGTTTTGCGTAATTCAGTACAGTCACCGGGTGCCAGATGCGTAAACGTGATTAGTGATGCCCCACAATGACCTTACTCCCTTACCTACCCTTCCGCCCTCGTTCCAGGTTCTCGCATCTCACTTGTCTGCAGGCTCATGCCGTTGCTTGTCCTTGAGGATCTCCGTTCTTCCGAGTTTGGTCGAGTTCGGACTCGAGTTGAATCGAGTTTGATGCCGGCATTCCCCGTACAGTGTTTTTGTGTTCTGGTGCTATTCCGGGGGTAAATAGACACAGTATACACTCGGAAACTCACTTCTGTGTGATCATGGTCTGGAGCTGCCAGTTCTTTGCACTATGGTGTGGTTGGGGGTGTCTCGTGGCTTAGTCCTATATTCAATCGCCATATGAACCCCTTTTTACGAGCGATCAATCGGCGATCATTGCCGTCGGATGTATCCGAAGTCCTACGTGCGCAAGACATGTACAGCCTCACATTTGTCTTTCCCAGCCTTTACGACGGCGGTGGCTACTGTCTCGGGCTGGAATCCGGAACTCACGCCGACATCCCGGTATCCCAAAAAGGATTCTAAGAGGTCGGCGATCAATCAATCAATTCAAACGGCGCTCCGCGCAACCCTGGGACCGAGTGTTCCCAATCAATGTACCTCCACAGAATAATAAGACATTCAGATTCACATCTACTTACAAAGGCACTACGGTCTGGAGCTTTCTGGATCCATCCAGTCACCCGATCCACGTTACGCGGACAGAAAATTAACGCCCACCCAATTATAAGTCGTCTCGGTCACCCTCTCTTGCTCCACCCGTGCATGACGTCCCAGTCAACCCATTTGATAACGTGCTCGTGGTCGACAAGATGGAAATCGCGTACTCGACCTTACTCTCGTGTCCCACTCTTGCAAAGTCCGGGCTCAGCACGCAAAACCTTGCCTTGGATGGGGTCAACCATCCGTGGATCGTCAGGTTTTGATATTTACTTTGTGTTTTATTTCGAAAGCTGACTGAGGTGTCTTCTCAGTCTGGGGAGGGATCACAAGCCGACTCTCTACCCAATTCACCTGCCATCGCAACACTTTTTAGGCCAGGCTACGCTGGAGGTGTCACCGAACAGTCAAAAGTCACACACGGCATATTTTTCTATCTTGCTCAAGAAGAAGGTTTGATATCGAATACAAGTATCCACGCCGGCATTAGATGCAAGCTGGGGGTACCCGTTTTTCTGCTTCGCTGCCAGCAACTCTCATATAATTTAATTTAAAAGGGAGCTGAAGATCTAGAAAACGACGAAGCTGTCGGCTCCCAGCTCATAACAACCGACGATATAGATGATCTCGGCATTTCCGAAATCATTCGCCTTGTCAGAGAATTTGTGTCCCTGGTACACCGCAGGATCAAAGACATAGAGAAGCAAATGTCCCCCGACACCCTTGAGCTTTAAACCCTCACCTTCCCCAAATGCTCCCAGGCGTCCGTCATAAATGTCGCATTCTTCCTGGCAGCCCTGGCTGAATTCGCACCTCAATATCACATCGGCGAATACCAGGCCTGTTGGTTCGCACACGCTGCCTTGGACGGCTTCCACGCAACCTTTCGAGGTAGACTGCGCCTTGGCGCCAACATTCACGCGATGGAGAAGTGGAAGGCCGCCTCATTCAAGTATATCAACCCCTCTGCCTCGATTGTGGCGGAATATAGTAGACAACTGAAAGAATATGAGGATGTGAGCAATTGGTTCTTACCTCTCGTGGTTGTGTTGTGTTCAAATTTGTTTTCAGGCTTTCAAGATTATCCAATCCGGGCCGCCGACTTGAGAGTCACCAGCTCGGAGTACTTCACGAAGGCCACCGAATTGGTGTAGAAGAAGCTTGCTAGGAGGGAATCGAGGGCCGCAGAAAATTGGAGGAAGAGATTGAACAGCGAATGACGGAGCGCAGGCAATTGAAGGAGGAAATTGCTAAGCATCGGACTGACCTCGATGCGCGTTAGTTTCCATGGAGTGTCTGAGTGATTAGTGGACATGATCCCTTCTTTCTATACATGTGCATAATTTATTACTTCGCTGTGCTTTGAAACTTCATTCCCAGCCAAGAACATGAATGCAGTTGAATGTTCCGCTCGCGCCCACCACAATAAAAAATTCATGATTGCATGGTAGTCAGTGATGTACACCGTTATTCCATATCCTCGTCCTCGTCTTCCTCATCCTGGAACGTCCCAGGCATCGTCGCCCTCCTCCCACGTGCAGAAAGCTGCTTCAGCCTCGTCGACCGCCTCGGTGAGCCCTCCTGCACCTGCCTCTCAACCCAATCCTCTAGCGAGCCCCCCATCTTGGACAACCTCGGTTTCGGATAATGCGGATACCTGCCGAAATTGATGCCGACCGATTTTTGGGGTTGTGAGGACTCACCGGTAATCGTAGTTGGTGCCATAATAATTATTCTCAACCTCCTCCAAGTCCTGGTTGCTGCGCATCTTGTGCAAGTCCCAGAGGCGGAGTTTTTGATCTTTTCCGTTCGAGATGGTGTATCACCCATCGCCTTTCGTGGAGACATATGTTATGCCTTATGTGTGCCCCATCAGGACGCCAGAAGGCTTTTTCGAGACACCGAGGGACCGCCGATCCCTAAACTATATGTTCAACATGCCAAAAGGTTGCGAAGAGCAGAGATACTGTACCAAACTTTCAGGAAAGTATTGTCTTGGAAGCACTGACGAGCACATTTCCAGACGCAGTGTCAGCCCATGTGCAACTATTGACGTTGTCTGTGTGGGCTTCAATCTGGACTGTTCTTTGGTTGGCCAATTAAGGTCATAAACTGAGAACTAATCAGTTATCTGCTGCCCCACTTGTAATATATCATGCCGAAAAGCTGTCCACTGCCGCCGGCGATGACCTTGTTCCTATCTGCAGAGAATCTGCAGCTGAAGATCCGAAACCTATAGCCTGCCCTGAGCAACTGCTGGCTGCGGGTGCGAGGTGGATCTGCCAATGGGATGGGGCTCTGCGCTGCGGCAGGGGGAGAAGTAGGAACATGGGCAAGCCGGAAAGACAGGGATGCCGTACCAACATGTTCCGGGTTGGTAATACACGATCGAGAAACACATTTTAATGTTCTGGAGAGTAGGGTAGTCGGTAGTTACCGGATTGGTAATCCACGATCAAGAAATGCATTTTAATGTTTTGGTGAGGGTAGGGGATGCGGCGGTTGCTAGTCTCTCATAGACAGACACTACAAACGAAAGAACCTCGTACCTCGGTAGTTTGTAGTCTGTTGATCACCTTGATCAGTTGATTGGTCGCCGCTCTTATCACCGATCAGTAAATTTTTCTGCCATTGAACGCGCTTTAGCAACGTGTTTTTCAACCATTTGAGGTTGCATTCAAGTTTAGGGTGTAGAAAACTTCAAGTTCTCCCGCGGAGTCGTGGTGTTTGAGTTAATGAACATCGATGCCGAATTTTGATGGCCCGGCGCGCGGCAAAGGCCGTGAACGTCGTCTGCACGGAAGAGGGCCATTTAAACAATTCTGAAGAGGCAAATTGTTTGGGAAGTAATTTATAATGCATCTCCCCGCTTCAGAAGTTGTGAATTGGATGCTGAGATGTTTGAATGCTTTGTAGGGGAAATTGAAACTCCGATGATTAGTAATAAGGTCGGCGAGCAATCACCGGTGGCGCGGTAAACTACAGACTAGGCGGTTGCCGGAGTCAGGTGACTGATGAAATCTATATATGGTCATTTGAATGCATTATTTTTTACGGGGACCTGGAACCTAAACCGGTCCCAGGAATATTGATATCGACGCTTGGGAACAGGATTCGTAAACGGCACTTATGGGCTGTTAATTGAGTCGAACTTCAACTGTGGGATATAGTCCAAAAGCATGAAGGCAAAACCTTCTGTATAAAGTCTAGTGTGCCATGCTGTGGACGAGATGAAGGCAGCGGGAAAAGTACCATTGGCCAAGACAATTCCTCCGTTCTAAATTCCGGTTTGAGTATGGAGCCCGACCACGCGACGCCTTCGGGAAAAAGTGCCTCCCCTCCCTCTATACGAAAAACACTACACGAGACAACAACCCACCCTACCTGCAGTCCACAGCAAGGGTGCCAGCGATTTGAATGAGGTCTAAAAAATATAAAAATAAAGGTTAAGCACCCGCCTCGAAGAGGCCATACCCAAATCATATATCTTGACAACATCTTGTGTTTTTGAACAATTTCCGAGACTAGGGCAGACGGGAGATGCCGGATGTCAGGTAATTAGTTGCCATATAAGGAGAGGATTTGCATTTGATTTTGCGTAGACCCAGGAATTGAAGCCGATTGAAGCGCACAGCTTCAGTTCCGGCTACTTAGGAACTAATATAGCAAAACTGCGGTATTGAGGAAGTGTACCCAGCTACATGGACCCGGTTACCGAGCGAGCAACATCCTGGGTGAGATTTCCACCCGCTATTATTGAGGCCGCGGGGGAATCCTCTGTGTTCCCAGTTTCCTGCAAGATTGTCAGACAACTAGCAGGCAAAAGAGCATCCAGTTCTCTCTGCTTTGACGGGAAACAACAGTAGTGAACGTAATGACATGAAATTTAGCAACTCACTTGAAGCTCTACCGGACAAAGCTGAGGTTGAGCTGAAGCATGCGAACACACAAGCTGGACGTGGTGGTTCGAGTCTCGAGAGAAAGGCTGCCAACCCGAGTTGATCCGTTGATGGTGCAAGTGCATGCCGTTAAGAATTGCCGAACTCTTTTGCATTCCACGACCACAATCCATTCCCTTCCCTTCCCTTCCCCTCTGCTTGCCGCGGTATTCCAGACATTTAACTGTCTCTGCCAGCTTGATCTAATGGACACTCTGCATGGCACTGGCACATCCAGTTAGCAGCATCCGAGGCTTGATGGGGGTCCGGTCCGAATTCAGATTCGGTTCACACATGAAAGGTTGACCGACGAGAGGCTCACCATAGAAAATTAGGTATTTTTCTTCGAATTATCCGGCACCCGTTGCCAGAGATTGACCAATATCCGGTAGTTTTATGGCGGAGGGGACCTGCGAATCACTTTCCAATCCCTCAGCGTGGTCTGTGGCGGCCTGAGGAGAGCCACATACCCAGGACGGTTCTCAGATCTTTATTCCGTCCTGCTGCTGGTTCATTCGACTTGGCAGGAGTCAGATGTCCCCGATGGCCAACCGACATTGATGCGCATTCCTCATTTATAAGGTCAATGACCAGATTCCCAACAGCGACATCTAGTCACTCCCAAGCATGCTCTTCGCCTCGTTATTCACGTCAGTCTTCTTCTATTTTTCTCTTTTTCTTTCGCAAGCTTCTGATCAAACATCAAGTGTCCTCGCCGTCACTGCGGCGCCGCTCGCCTCCGCATTCACCATCGCAATCCCGACCAACCCGACCTCGGGTCAGGTCACGGAAATCCACTGGACTTTCACCGCCGCGGATCCCGCTGTCTTCACTCTGCTCCTCACCAACAGCACGAATCACTTCGACGTCAAGGCGCTCGTCGGCGAGAAGGTCGAGACGGACCTTGGTCAGATCACGTACCAGCTCCCGAAGCTGTCGGTAATGTGAGCACCAAAGAGTTGTACATATTCTTTCGGAGCACTCGGTGTACTGATGCGGCTCGGGCAGCGGTGGGTATTCGCTCCATATCTCGGATGCGAGGTAAGTGTCTGACTTTTGGGCGTCAACGGAACTGAGATGGCAAAAATCAGTAATTGGGACAGGTTGTTGGCTTCGAGTCCTCCATTCTCAATTAAGGCGGCATAGATACGTACTCCACGAGCTAAAATGGCAATGGGTATATAAGCGGCTTTAGTTAACGTCGGAACCAATTATGTTACTCAATTCCTCTCCATTCCTGCGCTCATCCGACGGCGTACTCAGAGTCCTACTCCGTGTGAGAGTGAAGTGATCAGTTTCTGGACCTCGATGCGCGACCACAAGTACAAGCGCGACATGACACGCCCCATCCCTGAATGAATGACCCGATTTGAAGAGACCGTTAGAGAAGCATCGGGGAGAGTTCGCGGGTGCGTATGTGAGTCGATCTTGGACGACGCGGTGTGCGCTGAAGGCGGGGATCCTGGGATGTGCATGGATGCAACAGGTTTATATGGGTCCGGCGCGGCGCTGTAACCAAGTTTCGATGAGACGCAAAGAAAAGAGGGACAAGTAAAGGGAGGGGTACTCACTGCCCTTGATCTGCCAGACTCCCTCTCCAGCCGAAGGACACCACCCTCCATCGCGGGCAATCTGAATCCAGCGCCTCACCAGAGTCGAGTCGCGCTCCCCAGTCTCCATCTGGAGCCCACTGCCCTACTCGCGCTTAACATCGAGTCCAGAAACAAAAATCGCGGCCTCGCCGTCCAGCATGGGCACGGGCACGGACACGGGATCCTCCCTGCCCTGCCCTCCCACCTCCCTTTCGCGCTGAGTGACGAAGCCTCCAAGGCGAGCCTAGTACACACGCACAAGCTCATGGGCCAGCCCAGCGATGAATTGAATGCGGTTCTGGACACACTGCCCCTCCCTGCCCACGACGCACCGCACGGCTCGCATCCGCACCCGTCTCCTCCCTAAGCATAGACGCGGGCACCGACATGACACGCACTCCCACAGCCTCCCGACCTTCCCTCCGTTCCCATCCAGTAGTAAAGTATCCGCATCTTCCGCTCCCTCACTGGTGGATTCAAATCGCGCGCGCGAGGCCGCAGTCGACTCGCTCCTCCCCTGAGTCGGAGCCTATCCCCATCCCTATCACAACCCGTCGCGCCGATGTCCCCCTCCCGAGTCGGACTCTATACCCAGCTGTCGCGCCGGGCCACACCTCGCAGACAGTGTCACCGCCCTCGGCTGCGGGTCTGACAAGTCGCCAAGCGTCCTCCGGGGGATGCTCCTTGAAACACACGCGAAAACATAGAATGACTGACTGCCAATACGTCCGGCGCGGCTGTAAACAAGTTGATCAGACAGAAGAAAACGAGCGTGAAAGAGGGAAGAATACGTACCCCGCCCGCCTGGCAGGACCAGCAGCGACTCATCCTGCGCCTCTCCTCTGCATACACCTCGAAGCCTCAGAGCCGTCAAGGCGCGGCAAGCGTCACCCAAGAGGGCCGAGGTACTGCCGGCCTTCGAGCGCCGCACGCACCACCGCTCACCCGCTCAGCCGTACCACGCCGTGCCCCACCGAATGCAGGCCACTTCCCTGTCCATCACCACCATGTACGCGTTCTCCCTCCCGTTCGTCTCGCCTTTGCCGC